>WEIV01011343.1:0-20849 GCA_013390005.1 Calyptomena viridis | reverse complement strand
TTCTTTTTTTTGAGAAATTTTCATTCTGTGAATACAAAAAAAAATCACAGGAGACTAACTGATAATTTGTAAATAAGTTTGTAAGCCTTAGTCCTATGGGGAATAGTCTGGCACTGAAATAAATCAGCATGCTTAATGTGCTGTTTCTCTTTAANGGCGGCACAGCACAACATTTCTGACCGCTGGAAGAGAAGTAGAGTGGACTGTGTGAACTGATACATGCCTGCAGGCATTAAGGAAAGGAAAGGTTTGTGCAAATAAATATTTACTGCTTTACTCCCTGATCACTTGAGTGTAGTCACTCAAGCATGTGAGAAGCTGCTCGTTCGTACTTTTTGGAGTCCTAAATTTGAGCAAAGCTCAAACTTCAATGGACTTAGCACTTTACAAGCTTAAATTGTAAGAGCTTAAATGTAAATACCTAGTATTGCTAGTGAAATTCAAACAGGAATTCTTCTCTACATCCCATTTTCAAACCAGTGTATTTCAGTACTTGTGAGCAATGCTGAAGAGCCAAAGACTCAATATATAAAGGGATCTGTAATTTTATCTGTGAACAGGCCTAAGATAAGAACATTTTAATAAATACCTCCCAGCCAAGACCAGCTACAAAATCCTCATAAGCTTGGCTTCCCCCAGTATTTGTAAGAATGGAGTGTTTATCTTCCTGTCCCTCAGCAACATAAAACACTGCAATCTTGTGTGTTTCTCGGCTGTAAAACAGAGAATGGTAATTGCATGACACTGCCTTTACTAATATGAAACCAAAATATGCAAACAATACAGACAGAGCATGGCTCAAAGCATAAAAAACACATATTAAAATTCAAGTACAACTTTATGGCTTCTTTTTGGATACCCTCTATGTTTTCATATTCCCATTCTGTCTTTTGTAGTCTAATCTTCTCTAGAGCCTAAAGTTTTGCTATACATGAGCAGCATTTACCCCTTTCATCACTTGTAAGATGCAGGATGGTGCTGTCTGTAGCAATCGCTAATGGAATAGCTGGACTTTTGAAATGGGCAAAACCTGTAACGCAGGCATTATCCACACTGCACTGCCCATTAACAACAGTGACTTCTGAACACTGTGTCAATCACAGCTTATGCAAGTGAATGAAGAATCTTTACGCAACTAGCCATGTCTTCTGTTCACACCTTGCTGTTAGACACTGGAGCAACTGAAGGTGGTTTCTCACACTTCTAAAACCTCCACTGGATTTAATTTCAACTACTACAAAAACAACTCAGTTTTTATTTCTGTGCTACAATTCCAACTAGAGTTCTGTGTCTTCAAATACCAGGAGCATTAGAACACAGCTAAACAATTAACCAAAGCTTAAAATGTGGAGACTTTGATCTATCAAAGTTTTGAAACTATTCAATGTCGTGCATATACAAATGCTCACAATTATAATTTTGAAATTTGTTTATCCATGGTATTCTAGTTGCAAAATTTCACTCTACAAATAACACCAATGCAACTTCAACATACCACAAATAACCACAATACAGTGCAAAACACATTAATAATTTAAAAAATTATTAAAAAATTCAGCTCAACTCTCAGATCTATGCAATTAGAGCCATTTGAGTAAAGGCACACTTAAAACAAGTAAGTAAGCAGTCATTAAAAGAATTTACCATTGTCTTGAGTCCAAATTTCTGAGTTCTCGAAGTAACTTCTCATTTTTCTTCAGGAGATGGAAGCTCCTTCTAAATAGAGAAATTTGTAACTCTTTTATCACCTGTTCACTGATGGATACAGAACAATACAAGAACATTTCCAGGTCCACTCAAGAACAGTCAACAAATGCTTTTACGTTTTCAACAGTCCTTTCTTAACATTTAAAAATTAAGATATCTTTAAAAAAAATATACAAGCAATTTTTCTTATTCCAGGAAATCTTCTGTATTCATTATAGCTGCAAGTACAACCCTTACTTCTTTCCACTTTCTTCCGTCAACCTAATGGATCCAACTGGGGCCCATCTCTTCTCTACAGAATAACAGACTGAACTCCCTTTGACACATATATAAGATGCACACTTTACTAGGCCATTATATATGTGCTTAGTGACAAAAGACACTCCCATTAATCTACTGTTGTAGAGAGTTAGCGCATTAAACACAGGGCTTTTGCTATTCTGAATTGCAGAAGAGAGCAGAACATAGCTCAGGAGTCACCCAGCCAGCTGTAACAATTTAAAGAAAAAACAAAGCAATATGTTAGAGCAAGAAAGGCAGTTTTCATTTCTTTTCAACTGTGCTTAAGATGTTTCCCACAAAACACAGTGGAATGAGTTTAAGAGCTGTACTGTTCAAAACCAGTCTGCCTTAAGGAATTAAAAACCCAAATAAGAAGGGTTGTAACACCAAAATTTTGTCTGATTCCAGTGATATCTCAGTGATGCAGTTTATTTTGGTTTTACAGAATGTCCGTTTCCTTTTGTAGTAAGAAAATATTTCAACAACTCTAATACGGAATTTGGCAGCCATGGCAAAAGAAGATTTCAGAAAGACCTATAAATTCTAGAATGCTAATACTTATACATATCCACACGCATATGCAGACATGCACCTAACTACACCCACACAAAAATAATAATGTAAACAGACACATTACTTTTGTAACTGAACATGGCTTCTCTCCTGTTCTAAACAATACCCAAACAATACCCAAGCATGGCCCATGTTGAAACAAATAGTAGGGGACATATCTTTCTCATTAGCTAACACAGATGCAGTGCTCTGAGGCTGCATGCAAGCATGCTCTTAGCAGACAAAGCAGCAGGACACTGTCCAGCAACACAATAGCTGAGAATATGATACTTTCTGAGTCTCATGCTGGAATAAAAAAGGTAATGATCTTTGTAGGAACATACATGGGAAGCAAAGAAAATACATCACTCCTTCAATTTGCCTTCAAACACTGTTCTAAGGAAAGAATATAAATCACAATAAAAGCAACAGGTTCTTCCTTTCTGTCTCTCTAAATGATAGGCTGAATGCAGAAGAAAGCTGCCCTTTTGCCCTTTGTAGCACATTACCTCTTTTCTTTTGTTAGCTGGCCTTGAGTATTTTTGGTTTAACAAACTCTGTGATCAACTATTATTACACGGTAAGAATAGCACAATTCCTTAAAAGAAAGTTCTTAAATTATGAGTCTTTTTACCTTTTATCCCATGAATTCATTCCCAGTATACTGAGAAGTAATCTACAGTAGTAAAATGCTGACTGGGACTTTTGTGAGGTTGGCTCATCCTGCTCCATAGCCCTCATATTTACATCATTGAAATGTTTTTCAACAAACTCTCTCTCTTCTGTGTGCTGTTTCAGAATTGCATTGATGACATCATTCTCCTGCTTCTCTGAGATGCAGACTGGTTGGGGAGCAGGGATGTTAAGTGAGACACCAGTTCTCTGTAAGCATTCAGGGCTTGTAACACCTAAATACTGCAGGAGCTCATCAAGGGCATCTTCTTCATCCCTAATTGTATCCCATGTTGGTACTGTGTCTCTAAATTTCCTTTTTACTTGGAGTGTAATTCCATCCCTTGCAGACACATCCTCCACATGCTCAAAAGACAAAACAGCATCTTCTGGTTTATCTTGCTGAGATAATGGAAGCGCAAAAGACGTTTGTTGTGAAGATCCACATAAAGATGATGGTCCATACAAAATGGCTGAATCCCACGAGTATTTGCCAGATAGATCACGCACTATAATTCTAACATTTGAATTAGCAGATGCAAGTCCAGCAGAGAGTCCTCCCCCAGGCATGTTGTCTTCTGCTTGGATTTGTATGCAAGACACCAAGGAAGTATTGTTTAACACAAAAAATTGAAGATTTGGGTTCTCAAAAAGTTCAGGAGAAAGCTCAGGACTTTCACTGTATGGATTGTCGTTGTTTTCACACACTTGACTGGTTAGCATAGCAGGACCTCCACTCATAGGATAGTGGCCTAAGTGGTTGACTAGATGTGTTATCACAGTACGAGCAGCAACAGAAATTAATCCCTGTTGCATATGAGTTTTCACTGCAAGAGTAAGAGCACAGGTTTTAAAATAAGAGTTCAGAAAACAACAGATTTACATATTTCTTTTGGTCTACTCTTCATGAGTTTTAAACAGAAGATGAGCACTGCAAGCTTAGAATACATCCAACTCAGTAATGGAAAATATGTATTTTGATGACCACTGGTCTCATATATAAATAGCATGAAAAATCATAAGACAGTTAAAGAAACGTCTTCATTATTTTACAGCCTACCATACCTCCTTTGCTATAACTTAGTGATCAGCATTGTTTTTCTAAAATACACAATTTCTTCTCTAGTGAAAATAAATGTTAAATTGGTGACGAAGTAGAGATCACAACTGTGTTGCAAGATGTCCATTCCAACTGCAGCATATTTTTATATTTATACACATCATTACACTAAGAAATACAAAAGAAGATAGATGCACAAATAGTCTAATCCATCTTAATTTCCCTGGAGAGCATACAATTGTAGGTTAGCTTGAGAATAATACTCGGTGATTTTAAAGTATGAAGACCAGGCTGTCTACACTGAACAGAATTTAACATAGGCAAAATTTTCAAAAAGCAAATCTCATACCCCAACTGCATTTTAAGAAGCTTCAGGCTAGAAAACCTTGGGAGGGAGAAAGAAAAGTTAATTGTGCTCATCTTCTGTGAAATTCATCCTGTGCGATGCACTGGCACTTCAATATGGTTTTTCCCACCTCCTTTGCTGCATACCTTCCACTTGCGTGTTATGATATCTAAATCCACAAATGGAATTTCTTAATGTTTACATAACATCCTACTAACCCAGTACTATATTGTTACTGAATTATTTTTATGAAATCCCCTCTACATTACCCATGAAGTACAGAGCTGGTCAAAGTGACACTGTCTAGTTGAGACAATCCTCACCTAGATCAGAGGACCCACTGAAGAACCCATACACAAGAATATTATACTGTAGAAGAACACAGGCAGAAGAGGAAACAAGATCAACATGGCAAAGTACATGTTTCTGCAGCCTCTCTCTTGTAACTGGGCTTGGATGCCTTAAATTTGGGATTTACAACGGGAAGATGAAACAAGCTGTATTCCTCAGGATTACATCATGTATTTTAAACTACCCTAAACACTGAAAACTGCTGCAAACACTTCCCATCTTTCTCAGAAAAAATCCCTCAAACCAGAATGATCTGAATTACATTACTTTTTTCATTCAGTATTTACTGGGAAAATGTAACCTCTTGCATGTGTAAGTAAGGTATAATTAACTCATCTCCCTTTATATTGTGTATTTATAGACAACAAAACCCAATGTTTAATAAACGAATTTCTTTTTGCAGTTTAAGGTGTCTTAATTGGTTTAACTGGGAAAATAAAGGCAAATTTGTATTCTGTATTGGCTGCCATTACAGATCATCATTTTCTGAAGATAGAGGCATTGTGCCTCTGAAAAAAATAAACCATTAGTATATATTTGCCTGTTTTTTTGACCACAAGGTCTGGGTACAGCATGTGAGAGACATTTGGGATTCTGGCTCTTCTCTACCTTTTGGAAGCACTACATCTGAACTGCAAAAAGGGAAACATTTAATCCAGTTAAGAGTTGTCAAAACCAACATAATATTTACATCATTCCAAAACTCATATCTACTAAATATTTTAATAAATTAAGGGCTTGGAAATTAATATAAACAAATTAGATATTATATTTTTATTATCTATAGCTTTCTTGAGGTTTAAAATTTATAAACACAAAAACATTCAGTGACGCTGAATTAAATGTAGAGATATTGATAGCATACGAGGAAATTAAGTTATAGTGCCATCTGCTGAAATATAAGAAGGAACTAGAAGCAGTTTTTATACAGGATAGAGAAAGTAAGTTGGATGACTGAAAAATAATTTATCAGCACTGTACTGACTAGCGTCTGACAGTGCAGAGGCTGGCCCATCTCTGTGTTATGGTTGTAGTACCATGCNAGTGGATCTCTCCTGCCTCTTGCTATGGTCGCCGCAGACGTCACATCTGCTTCATTCCACAGCCTCTGAGGATTTCAATCACCATCCCTGCCCCCCGAGAGGACTCTGCCTGCAGCTATTTCCCCGTTTGAAAAACACATTTTAAACCTTAAACCCCTACCCAGTTCCCGGGAGCCCCAGCCTCCTCCCATGGCACCCCCAGCCCAGTAGGGCCCTTGTGGCTTCCGTGGACGCTTTCCTGTTGCAACCCAGCCCTCGGGAGCAATTGATGTTTTGATTTATAAGTGTTGTGAATTCGATTTTTGTCTTGTTTCGCTGTTTCCTTTTTGTTTAGTTGCCTCACTTATATATATATATACACACATATATATATTTAATAAAGTTTCTATCTTTCTATACACCTTTTTGTCTCATATTCTTGCCCAAACTGCTATACTCTGGTAGGATATTTATGCCAAGTATTTAGCACTTGGCACTACACAGATTGTAACGTGATATTTTCCTCAGTTTCATAGGAGCAAAGACACATAACCTTTCCAGATACCTGAAGTTCCACACTATGTAGGTTAAATGCCTTCCTGTTCAGTTGTGCTGAGAAACCTGAAGAAATAAGTGGGACTTCTCAGCACGTAAGTTATTACTATTACTGTTGAGTTGCAAACTCTACTGATCTCAAACCTGACCATGGTTGTTTTGTGCCTGTGTGCATGAATTTACTTCCTTAGGAGCCTAAGGGACATACGGAAAAGAAAGGTGACACAGTGCTACAAAGAATGGAACAATGAATTTAAATTTGGAAGGTCCATTCTCAGTCCCAACACAGCGTTTTTCTGAAAACTGCTCTTGAATTAAAATCATAAATCTGTCATTGTCTCTTTCGTAAAATGAGAATAGTATATCTCACTGAATGTTCTCTCAGAATACAGTATCGTTGATCTAAATATAACATTTAAATATGACACAGAAAATTTAAATTACAAGTAGTAAGAGAAGCATACTGAAAAGTAAACCGTAAGATGTAGCCTGTTATGTTGAAATAAAATAAAGAAAGTAAAGCAATCTTGAAATGTTTTTGCCACATGGCAAATCTGATTTTGCAAATGGTTTCCCTGAGGAATAAAAGAGAGAGGACAGAAAGATGGACGGAAGGATGGACAGAGGAAAGAAGGAGGAAAGAAAGAAAGAAAGAAATCCCAAGCCAGTGATGCTTTCTGCAAATAGGAGAATTTTAAATTAAATTTGCAACTTAAAGGATACATATTAATAATTTATTCCTAGATGCACATCTCGATCAGGAACAACTGGACATTCAATATATTAAAACTCTTAAAATGAGTATCTAAACCATGCTCTTTGTTTCTGGAGGGCAGGTTAAAATATGCAATAATGCAAGCCATCACAGCTTTACAACAAATTCTACAAACTAAGTCATATCGTTACACATTAAAACAATCTAGGCTCACTGCTTTGTTGACCTGTCTTCCCGAGTGACCAGATCACTATTCTCTTTACAATGGTACTGCCTCTGGCTTGGGCAATGTAATTTATATGTGTACATGATCACTTGGTAATTTACTAGAAGCATATTATATTGTCTATTTTTCTCAGTCCCCGAAATTACCTCTTTTGTGGAAAGGCCGAAGGTCCATCACCACTAATTTGTATCTCTGGCATGAATGAAGGATTCCAGAATTTCCTCAAGATGTGTTTTTAACTCTTTAATTCAACTTTGGCTAAACAGTTTCGAAATGACTATAATTATGTAGTAAAAGGAAAAAGTAATGACTGAGGGTGGAATTTAACTCTCTTTGTCCTTTTAACCATCTAAAGAATTATGCACCTGTACAGACTGATGCATCTCAAATTGAAGCAATGGCATGAATTACTGCCTGAAAACTCATTTTTCTTCATTTAGAGGGAGCCTAAGAGTGTTCCACTTAGCTCAGTTACCTGTATTTCACATTTGTTTAGCAAGTCTCATTCCTTTCTAATTTTAAACCTCAGCTATATAGACACATGGTTACAGGGAACCCATCTCTAGAATATCCCCCACAAAGCACAAACTGTGCTAATCTGGATGCACTATGTATAAAGTACTTTTAAAAAAGTGTGCGTTCTGTCTCGTTTCAGTAAGAAGGCAAACAAAGCCTTAAAAGAAAAGTATTTTATATTTCTATTTTTAAAATAAAATCTAAGACTAAAAATCAGGTGGGGAAAAGATTTTCATTACAAATTCAAAAATATTAGAAAAAAAGGTTAATCTAGCAAAAGAGTTTAAAATATGATTGGAGAAATATGAGTAATGGGGAAAAAATCAATTAAATCAATAATTGATAGACGACTGTGTCTATGTAATGTCACTACTACTTTCCAATCACAGCTATCTCTAAAAGATTTGTGATCTATGAAGAACAGGTTTCAAAATGTTTTTGCCTATAATTGCAAAAAAAATTTCCCTCACATATGTTTACAGCCCTGAAATGAAAAGTAAAAGTTCAGAAGTTAGCAGATCATGGCACTATGCAGTCCTTAGCTTGTGAATATCTAAACTGGCTAGTTAGGTGCCGTTAATTAGCACAGTGGGTTTGCGTGGCAAGATTTTGGTAGGGCTACAGGGGTTACTTCTCTAAGAAGCTGCTAGAAGCTTCCCCTATGTCTGATGAAGCCACTGCCAACCAGCTCCAAGTTGGACCTGCTGCTTTCTAAGGCTGAGACAACCAGCAATGACAGTAATGCCTCTGGAGTAACATAGTTAAGAAGGTAAAAAAACTATTGAGCAGAAGCAAATTGCAGCCAGAGAAAAGTGGAGTGAGAATATGTGAGAGAAACAACTCTGCAGATACTGAGGTCAGTGAAGAAGGGAGAGGAAGTGCTTCAGCCACCAGAGCAGAGATTTCTCTGCAGCCCATGGTGAAGAAGGATGTGCCTCTGCAGCCCATGGGGGTTCATGGTGGAACAGATATCCACCTGCAACCTGTGGAGGACCCCACGCCAGAGCAGATGGATCCCCAAAGGAGGCTGTGACCCTGTGGAAAGCTCATGCTGAAGCAGGCTCCTGGCAGGAATGCTGGCGCTTTGGAGAGCGGAGACCATGCCAGTAACAGGTCTGTTGGCAGGACTTGTGACCCAATGAGGGGCCCATGCTAGAGCAGCCTGTGCCTGAGGAACTGATCCACATGGAAGAGACTCAGGCTAGAACAGCTCATGAAGAACTGCAGCCCGTGGGAAGGACTCATGTTGGAGAAGTTCACAGAGGACAGTCTCCTGTGAGAGATCCCATGCTGAAGCAAGGGAAGAGTGTGAGGAGTCCTTCCCCTGTGGAGGCAGGAGCAGCAGAGACATGTGATGAACTGACTGCAGCCCTCCAAATACCCCAATAACACTGCACCACTGGGAGTAAGGAGGAGGTAGAGATTAACGGTAAAGTTAAGCCCCAGAAGGAGGGAGGTATATAAGGGTAAGGTGTTTTGAAGATACTGTTTTATTTCTCATTATCCTATCCTGATTTGCTTGGTAATAAATTCAATTAATTTCCACAAGTCATATCTGGTTTGCCCATGACAGTAATCAGTGAGTGATCTCTCCCTGTCTTTATTTTGACCCATGAGCCTTTCATTATATTTTCTTTCCCCTGCCCAGCTAAGAAGGGGATTAATGGGGCAGCTCTGGTGGGCATCTGGCATCCAGCCAGAGACAGCAATTGCATGCCTGTACTGTAGCTAGAGTAGGTTGTTGTCCACACCAGCCGGAGGAATAGTTCCTCAGTCTTCACGTAGAAAAAGTCCAGTGATTCTTTAGATGTATGAAAGCACCACAGACCATGTTCTGATGATGCAGTAAAATCTTCCTAATGATGTCTTTACTGTCAGCTGCTCAAAGTTCATTCTGGTTCTAAATATAACAGTTTAATAAGCTGAACACCTAATTTCAAAATTATTCTTTGTGTATCTTACACTGAAATCTACCACTTTACCTGAAGCCTACAGAAAGGAGAACAAAGACAATTTCACTGATAATCCTAGGTATAAGAGATTCCTTGTGAGAGACAGAATTTGGCAAGTTACTGAAAAAGGGAGGCCAATGGTGATCTCCTTTATCCACATCACCTGTTTCCACAGGATTTAAGAAATCTTTGCCCTGCTGTTTATTGCATGGCTTTCTCCAGCTTCTCAATAGATCCCATCTCCACTACAAAGCTGTGTCACTGTAAGTCCCATATCTTCATGGTCTCATTCCACATCATGCTGTGGCTAAGTGTCCACAAAACTTGTGATGCATCTGACCTTGAACAATGGGAGGCATAACAGGGTATGTCAATCTCATCCATTAAAGCACTCTGTCTTTAGAATTCTGGCATTTCAGCACTTTCAGTTTTGCTTGTGACCTAAGAAAAGAGTCTAGCAATTCCTACCTTGTCTCTCTATAACTTCCCAGATTTCCCTACAACTGCTGCCCTGCTCATTCCCTCATTTCCTTCGAAAAAGATACTATGATAGTCCTTTTACTCTACTAAAAGAGGTTGACCCATTGGCATACTGCTCTGCTGCTAGCTTATACTAATTAACCCTCTGTCTTGATTGAGTCCCAGACTGATTGTTATCCACTAGTTTTAGTCCTCTCATTCCTCCAACAATGCCAGGAAGAACAGATGCCATGTGATCAGTTAAGCATTGCCAATTTTATTCTCTGCCTGGCAATAGGGACTAGAAGTGCCAAGGTTGCAAGACCAGGGTTGCATTATAATGCTGTAGTCTGCCAATTAAATTTCAGTCTGACTTGCAATTCCAAAGCCCTGAAACTTAATTTATCTGGAGAGATAAAAGGAGCATCTGAAATTACTTTTATTAAGAAATTTAACAAGAAATCATAAAAGAACAGATCACGGTCGGAAATGCAAAATGAAGATATCGATGCTAAGGCTTTGTGCAACTGTATTCATTTAAAGAGAAAGCTATTCAGGGTTGTCTTTTCAGATTGTCAGATTAAAAAAACCACACAGCGTTTGCTGCTAACCCATAATTACAGATTATTACAGAATACAAAAGATGCCAGGAATAAAAAGCTACTACAATTCACTACACTGTAATAGAACATGCAGTGGAAGTTAATTTTGGCAAATGCTTTAAATATTAGCTTTACATAATATGTATAGGTGAGACTGTAATTAGGACAGAATGAATCCTTCGAAGCCTCTTTCATTCTGACCCAGCAGATGATTACTTTTTACTAATAAGACCACAGCCATTTGACAAAAAGCCAACTATAGTACCTTGCTTCATTCTTTAGTAAATTTAATAATTACAGCTCCTCCTGCCAATAGTTCTCAAATCAGACTTGTTCAATCCAATACTGAGCTTATTAGGGGACAGCCCTATGTTTAGAATTCTTTGGCCAAAAAAGTACTTGAGGATGATGAAGCATGCCTTAGACAAGGGCACAATGATTAGCCATTTTCTCTACATAAAAACCAGCACGTAGTCACTGCAGACCACAAAATCACCTGCTGTTAGCACACAGCTGCTACAAAGAGTTGCTGCATTTATGTGGTTCTTAATACCCTTAAGGAAGCCTAAATGGAACAACTTAATACAGAGGGAGAATAGCACTACACAGAGTTTCTTGTATTTTAATCTCATATTTTTCAATTTTCTTCCCAATGTATCCATTTGATATTTACTAAATACACTGTATAATACATGGTACTCCTCTATAGCTTAGTTTCTTGATTCTTGATTTTTATTTTGAGTTGTGAATAAAATGTTAATTCCCTTCCCAGGTCTCTTAAGGTTCTAAGCAGATAAGAGAAAATTTCTCTGCTTCTAGACCACTCCATGGTTTTAAACAGTGTAAAGAAATTGATAACCAATGAGCTAAAAAAAATCCACAAAAAGCATTCAGTATTGCAAGTTCAGACAGGAAAAAAAATCAAAATATTCTTAGAAAAAAGAAGCAAAATTAAGAAAAAATCAAATTAATTTACTGAAAGTAAAATGAATAGGAACATTTACTCACATTGCAGTACTTAACACTTTTTGTTGATAAACAGAGCATGGAAGAATCCATATCATATTGAACTTTCTGTTATTTAGAACATACTTATTTCAGTTAATTGAACAGTAATCGCTCAACATCACATTTTCTCTTTCCACACTAACAGTTCTTACCTAGTGTGTAGATATAGCTGAAAATGTATGCTTTAGACCAACACTTTAAACTGGAAAGCAAGATAAAATGTTTTTGAAAGAAAATGTATTTTAGGCAATTTGACAAACCTTCAGTGACTGGCTGAAGTTTAGAAGACCTCTCTGAGTCTGGAGAATGCAGTGGTTCTGGTTCCTTTAAGCTTTCTAAATGCATAAAAGGATCATAATCCATACATGCCAGATCAGAAAGGCTTAGAGGAAAATATTTAGGGTTGCTAAAACACTGAGACCCATAGACACATCCATGCAGAACCTAGAACAAAACCAGAATTTCATTACATTAACTACTGAAATTTCTACATGACAGTTCTATAAGAAATTAAGTTTATTTTTATTTACATTTTTTAAATTGATTTGTTAAAACTAGGTAGGCAGGACAAAACGTTGGAAAATTTTAGATGCTTAATGTTTACAGAAACAAACACTGGCCTGCAAAGAAAATTATTAAAACAGTGTCTACACCGAAGTGGAATTTAACAATAACAAAATAAAACTTACAACAAATCTTTAATCTACCTTTATTTTTAGATCTCCTATCTTCTTTAATTACATATGCTAGGTCTAAGCTGCTAGAGGTTTTAATCCCCTTCCCTTGCAAAAAAACCAAAAAAACATCTTTCTTCTCTGTTCCTAAAGACAGTAATTATAATTTAGTGCTTTTTCCTTTGCTTATGGCTAACTGAAATTGCTTGGTATATAAATTACAGCCTTTTGTCTTACATGTATAGCTAGTCTTCTACAATACATGTGTCTGCAATCACTATGACATACAAAAAAATCTTGGTTAAACATCCAAAATGTAAAACAAAATCAACATAAATATACCAAGGGTCAAGCTATTAAAGTGAAATGTAGAAGAATTGAGTCAGCACTCCACATTTCAGCAGTAGAATGGAGGTCAGCTTACAGAAAACTTCTGACTTCATTTCCATGAAAACTGACACTACCTCCATAGATAGAAATCCTCATTTAGCAAGTAAAGAAACATGTACCTTATATATACAATTAAGAACGGATCTTTCAGTCTTATCATTTTCTGATCCTGTAGTATGAAGAGGCTGCAGCAAAGTCTTTAATGGCAAGGCCATTATCCAATCCAGTAAGCACAGAAGTAAAGAAACCACCAACTGGAACAAACACTTTCAATTACAATCAATTAAACTAGCACCTGCTACTTCACATTTATCACTTTATTTCTCTGTTTTGCTTTCTTTTTTTCAGTAATGTCTTTTTTGCAGTAATGTCAGGTCATGCTTGTTTAATCACTCTATCTTCAAAACCTACGGCATCAGTACAAACTTTGGCTACTGAGGTATTTAACAGAGACCATCCATTCAACAGTTTCTCATCTGTGAGCGGATACTATACAGATAGATAAGAGGATACCCATGGTTTTCAAAATTGATTTGTAGGGTGCTGTTAAAGTGACAGATAATACAGGTCCAAATTAAGGCTGATATGCCATTCTGCACATAAATTTCACTGTAAAGTGAATCGAGGATTACTAATTCTACTGCATTTAGTATTTTATAAACAATACAGAATTTCCTTTACAACGTATCAATAATGTTATGCAGCACCAGGTATCATCTGAAACAAATCCAACTACTTTCTGTATTGTAATCTACTCAGCAAAAGAATCAGCTCCCTCTTGGGGATGTTCTTCAAGACTATAGAACAGAATTAGATTAAGACACACAACCACACCAAATTATTAATAACTTCAAATAATTATTTTTAATTTTCAAAACTTAGCTGTGGAAAAGAAAATTGTTCCGGTAAATAGCTGCAACATTCTCTAAAATATTTACCAAGTTAAATAGAAGTCTTTCAAAGAAAATCCACTTAACTAATTTACTAATAAACGACACAACCATAATACTCATTTCACACAATGCATTACAAGTTTGTTTCTCAGAAACTCAGTATAATAAACCTAATGATGAAGGGCTATGAGTCCTTTTACATTCAAGTAGTTTTTAAGAAACCCATTAGGACTATGTTTGTCAAAATAGGTAAGACAATTTTTTATATGATATTTGATGCACAATGATCAACATTAGTTCATGTGGAAACTTTGTCAATTATGGGAAGCATCCTCAAGTGGAAAAGTGGTTATTTAGCATATGACTGTAGTCTACAACAGCCCTTGACTTCTTGTAAAAAGAGGCAAGCAGTGAAACTGCAGTTCTCTGGAGGCCAAAACGAGTAACAGATGAAATTCAGTTCCTGTGGGAACGGTAGCCCGAAACGATAGAGCTGCCAGCAACAAACTGCACCAAAGTGCCCAAATTTAAATGACCATTGAGTCCTACAGCTCCAGAGCAAAGCCAAATAATTCAGAAAAGACACAGCTTTCAAGAGGCAGAAAGTACGACTGTGAGTATCAGGTGAAGAAAGATTTCACCTTAGCTAGGGGCCCATTGAAAAAACAAACAGCAGTCATTTTGCAGGATGATGATAATCAAATTAATCTGAATACTAAAGGCTGTATTTCTTAAGAATGTATGTACATGCTATGGAAACAGTACAGAATCAAAACCTTATAAATATTTGCAATGTATTCTCTACAAATTGAGAATATATTTTCACTATAAGACAAGTTTGAACATTTCACATGAACTTGCTTGTAAGTTCACCAAGGATAAGGAAAAAGAAGACTTTCTAATTATTGAAAACAATCAATCTTAATTAATTTTAAATGCATACTTTCCCACCAGAAATTCACTTGGATAAACAATATTGCTGTAATTTTAGAAAGGTTATACTGTATTATACGTAAAAAGCTGAATAGCTGATTTAAAACACAGCTTAAATTTTGAAACAAAGTTTTGTCATTCACTCTGTCATTAAATTGACATATTAAAAAGAAATGAAAAATACTCACCCTCTTGTCCTGCTCATAAGAAGAAGCTTCTGTACTGGGTAGCAGATGTGTAATTGTTGCTATCAGAATCTGGGGAAATATATCATATTTCTTTCAAAATATAACAAGTATTAAAATTTAAAATAATTTTTTAAGCAGGTATATGTGACACTATACAAGATTCATTGTTAAATTCTATTAAAGTTATTTTGAGACAAATTATGGTATTCCTTTCCAATTTTTTATTTAAAAAAACCCCACTTTTAATTGAGTTTTGCAGAAACATTGAAGGAATATGTTCTGCTTGACTGATGTAGGTGCATTAGGGACAATGAAATTACACAGCTACCCCAAATATTCAGACAGGAAGAGAACTCCACCTGCCACACTTGTAGGGTGCAGGAAGGAATGTGATGCTAGTTTGTGTAAGGGGCTATCTGAGCGCCATTATTTCTTAGAACTACTATAATTTGTCTACATTCTGTCTCTACTTGATAAAAAACATGACTGCAGAGGAGCAGATAAATGCTTGCTATACCTCTTAAGAAGCTTTCACATGATTCCCTTTCCAGTTACCTGGGAGACCTCTTGTCTTTTCTCTGTGGTTCAGACTCACAGAGGCCATAGTCTACTTCCTTGTTATGGGAAGTTTATTCAAAATACAATTATTTTTGCTTTATACTGAAACTCTTTAATGGATAGGCAAAATATAATTCCAGATCCATATTTTAAATAATCACTTTCTTGCTAAACTTAAATAAACATATTTGAAGATATATAATATATAAAAAAACCTTGGACTTTATTGACAAGATTCTCATGCAATTTTTTTCTCTGAGAAAAAAACAAGTGTGATATAGGCACATTACATGTCAATACTGGAGTCACAAATTAAGTATGCTGCAAATCCCTACTGCTAGTGTTAAGATTATGTTTATACTAATTCAGTGTTTTATGAAACATAATTGTCAATATTCTGGTATTTTCATTTCAGGGAAATACATTTTACTCTTTCATTTAAAATAACTAGACATTTCAAATTAAAAAAAATTACTTACTTGAATAATCCGTAAAGGTGAATCAGCTTGATACAGCTGAAGTCTATGTACATAATGTATCAGCATGTTCAGCATACTGCAGGCAACCTGGGCTACTGTTTTATTTGGAAACTAGAAAGAGAACACAACACAGCAACAACGATGAAATGATTTCACGCAAGAGTACATTCGGTGGTAGGGTGGTCACAAATTTCAGTGACAGTTTTACACATATAGTTTCTTAAGTACCTATTTACCAGAAGAACAGAGTTAAATTTTAGAAAATGTAAAAGGAATTATTTATTTGTAAACAAATGTTAGCAGCTAACACGAAAGGTTTGGAACAGACAACCAGTGAGTTGCACACAATGAGGGAAGGGGAGAGGAGTCTCCTAACTAACTTCAGACTGGTTAGTACAATATCATAAAGCCAGGAAGAAAGAATTCATTTCTTGTTACCTTAATGATTATTAACATTAATGAATCACTGCAAACCCCCCCCCAAATCCAATTCTAAAATCAGAGGTCTTTGCTGACCACCAAGGCAGGTGAAAAGACCTATACCCAAAATGCAGCCTATAATTCTAAATGTGAGACTAACTTTTCTGTTGTTTGCTGGCAATTGCTGTGTCCAGTGCTTGTCTGAATGGAAATGCATACACCCTGGCTTCTGTGCCTAACACTAACCCTAACATCTTTCCTGTTGTCTTTTAAAGGCAGGAGAATGCTGCTGCACCAAAGCCTGCCTTCCACAGGACCTGCCTTACGGTGCTGGTCAAAGCAGAAAGAAATGCATTTGTACAATTAATTCTCAGCCTTAGGAGGGGATGTACACTCTGTTCTACACTCCTAAGTGGGAAAAAGAAGGAATTAAAAGATGGGAAATGTTTTCCTAAATTGTTCATTACATGTAAAGGACATGTAACTGAGGTTGCTGCGTTGATTGCACTTGCTTTAAAACATTAAGCTGTACAGCATATGACATGGACAAAGTTAATTTTACAAGCAAATTCTTGCATTATAAAAAAATTAGTTTACTTGTTTTAATCTCACTTTATTCAGCAGTGAAGCTGTCACGGGTATGTACTGCAAGGTGGCTGCCTACCTCTGAACTCAGAAAAGGGAATTTATGCTGCAAAAATACTTAGATTTAATTTCCTGGCTTCATAGATGGTTTTCAGTCCAGTTCTATTAACCCTTTAGGGAAGGATACATGCCACAAACCCTCAAAAAACTAAAGCTTAAAGAAAGCTGAAATGCCTGGGCAATGAAGCTTGAGCAGAAAACTAAAGATTTCAGAATAAAATTTTTGAATGGCAAAAAGTTAAAGGTGGAAAATATACTGGAAGAAAACCCTGTTCTGGGTCAGCTTCTTTTGAAAGCAGAGCATTTTTACATTTAAAGTCTTGAAAAAAAAAGGTACAGGCATAACAAAAAGTATGGACATTATGTAGTTTAATTAAAGCTACAAAGCTCTAGTTAACATTTTTTATTTGTGGTATCTATGTAAGCATAAAGACAGACTATGCAAGGCTCTTGTAAGTCATCCACAGAGACAGAAACCAGAGTATACAATGAGTAGTTAATTCTTGTTCTGACTTTTCCTGTTTCTCAGTGGACACAGTTTCATGTTATTGTCGGCTTTTAATTAAAAACACAGCAAGCATCTCACATCTACAAGTCTTCCCAGAGCTTATGACAAGAACACCATTATTTTTTACACCTCATGAGAGAGCTTCTCTCTATGCTGTGGAAGTCCTCTGTAAGAGCACAGTAAGCAGGGTATACGTTCTAATGCTCAAACTTGAGTGACAACCAAACAAAAAATTAAATAAAACTGAAAGCATAACAATTTGATTACAGAACTTGAGATCAAATCCAGATTGCTGGAAATATCCTTAAAAGCTTGCAGGAATACCTCAAAGTCAATGGAGAAGACAAATGGGGTAGACAAACTGGAGTAGCTTAATAAAAAGCATTCAGATGACTGAATGTAAGACAAAGTTACCTGAGAAAAAGACCCGGAGACTTTTCAGAGTCATTGAATAATCAGTCATTCACTACTTCCTAAAAACAGGAGCCTTTTTTTTTTCTCTTTAATTTTTAAAGAGTTTTTTTAAAGAGGATCATTGGGCTCTAAAATGAAGATGAATGAATGAATGAATGATTGATTTCTGAGGCTGGTTTACGCAGTCTCTCATTTCCGGTTGAAGAAAATTTTAATTTTCTTTTAATTTAGAAAAGGAACAAAAGTCAGTGCTCACAAATTTCACATAAAGATGAAGGATATAAAGAAATGAATATGAATACATTTAAAATCTAATCTTGTGCACTCAAATTTTCTTATTCATGGGAAGAGCACCAGGTAGCAAGTATTGATCAAGAATATGGGGATTGGCTGAAATAGATCAAACCCTTCATCTGCTTTGGAAAGCTGTCCTAACATGGTCAATTTACCACATTTCAAAAGAATGCTGTCCTGGTTTCAGCCAAGATAGAGTTAATTCCTTCACAGGAGCTGTTAAGGTGCTGTGTTTTGGATTCCAAATGAGAATGGTGTTGACAACATTCTGATGTTTTGGTTTTTAGTACCTCATGTTTACCCTAAGTCAATGAATTTTTTTTGTCTCATGCTCTGCCAGTGAGCTGGTATGTAAAAGGAACTGGGAAGGGAGGCCTGAACTGGTCAAAGGGATATTCCACAACACAGAACATCATGCCCAGTGTATAAACTGGGGGGAATTACCCAAAAGCATGGCTGGTCTGGGTTCAGAAAGGGGGATCTGCCATCAGTCAGTAGATTGTAAGCATTTGTATTGTGCATTACTTGTTTTTTTTTCCCTTTTTATTACCATTATTATTATCATTTACCATTATCAGGTATTTTACTTTGTTTTTGACTATTAAACTGTTCTTAACTCAACCTACAAGTTTTGCTTTGAGTCTCCTTCCCATTCCACTGGGGGTTGTGAGGAGAGAGAAGGCATTGAGTGAGCATCTCTGTGGTGCTTAATTCCCAGCTGGCATTGAACAACAACAAATGCTCAGACACTTTAAAACAGACAGTTACAGAGCTGTGGGTCCTGGAAGGACATCTTCCTGACTTTAAGCAGCAACACTGAGTATGCGTCAGAGAGTGAAACAATTTGCCCCTTTCAAGTCAGCTGTTTTGTTCTGAGTTCTTTTCCAAGAGCCTTCAGAGGTGGCATAGAAGCAGCTGTGCGACGCTACAAACACTTCACCCACCATTCTTTGTCTCTGGAAAATGCTGTATGTTATAAAGCATAGCACCAGAGGTGACTGAGAGGGTTGAGTTTGGGCTGTGCAGGGGTTCCCGTGACCATGGACACCCATATGCACAGCGGGGGCCCTCAGCACCCAATCAGTGGAGGAGGGGCCAGTGCTGGGAGCGACCAAGGGACTTTTAAATGCCTCCAGAGAGCACAGCATGACAATTCAAGCAGGTAGGACTCCCATCGCACCACCCAGGAGCAGCCAATAGAGGCAGCAAACAGACTGAGTAGCTGGTAAAGAAGAGCAAAGAGATCCTTTCAGTCTAGACTTATTAGAGTATTAGTTTAAGCTTCCTCAGTTCTGGTGTTGGTGTGCTGTACATCTCAATCCCTTGTAGCTGCAGGAGTCACTGTACCAGCCCTGTCAGAGACCTCCAGCCAGCCAGACCTGCTGATGGTGAGTGCACCTCTCCAGGTCACAGGTTGCCGGGAGTGCCTGATGCCTTTGTGAGGCTGGGGCAGACAAACAGTTATTTTGCAGAGGGTGTGCCATGGTTGAAGAGCTGTGTTGTCAGGTGAAGGAGTGAACAGGTTACGTAGTAGACAAGCGAACGAGCAAGAGAGACACTGGTTATATTCAGGGATGCTACAGCCTCTAGACTCTTGGGAGACTCAAATCTCCATTGTAGTAAAGAAGCAGGTGGACTCAGAATCCTTCAGGGCAATTAGTCAAAGGAATGCTAGTTAAGGGTCTGTTAAAGATGAAGGCTGGAAGTGGATCACTGCATGTACCAGGAGAAAGGTTCTTCCTCTTCAAAATCAGACAGGAAGGACTGGTGTCGTCTACAAGAGGTATGAGACTCTGTAACTAGAAGGCCAGACCAGGTCCTCCTGTGGTCGTGGGGCCTCCTAAAACACCACTACCTATACCCTGCAGCAAGACCTCCTTGTCAGGGATAGGCATGCAATTCTGCCTGCCTGGAGACAGAAGGGGCAGCTGAGATGAGNTGTCCAGGCCCAGCCAGACATACTGTCTGGGGGCATGGACACAGAGTCTGCTAGGAAGGTAAGATATGCTTAGAATTGGGTTCAGATGCAGTAGAGATAGTTTAGCTTAGGATTAGGCTGTAGAATGCCGGCAAACAGTTAAATAAACACCTGAGAAACTTCATGAAATCCAGCCTTCTCATCATGTTTTCTGCCTCTCGGATCCCTGCAACGCAACATGATAGGAATAGGCAGGTCCATCAAGTCAATGAGTGGCTTTGAGGTTGGTGTACTTGGAAAAATTCTGGACACCTGACGGGATGGGCCTTTCTCAGAGGGGCAAAAGAGCTTTAGTGCAGGAGCTAGTGGGGCTTGTTGACAGAGCTTTAAACTGGCTTGGAAGGGGAAAGAGGATAAAACCGGGCTTGGCAGTGAAGAGTGACAGGATGGTGTGCCAAAACTTGAGGAAACAAGCAATCCCTCAATCTGCCTCAGAAGGTGTTGACTACA
>WEIV01011333.1:21254-47322 GCA_013390005.1 Calyptomena viridis | reverse complement strand
ATCCTGGAATTACCAATTCATAGTTCTGTGCACCTCTGCTATGCTGCAGTCTACAGTGGTTGCAGTTTGGCCCTCTCTACCCCCACTCACCCTTCAGCAATTGAAAAAAGACAGGATTCAATCAGCTCAAAATGCTTTTTAAGAGCCAATCTTCTGTGAATGGTTCTACTTACAGTACTGTAGATATTAAAACTTTCTATATTTGTAGTCAAAGGAAATGACAAAACTTTTATTTTCATGTTTATAACATACCGTGTAGTTAATTAGAGAGGATGTACAGATTATTCTCTGAAAAGTATTTTATAAAATTTCATTAAAAAAATTATTGCCTGAGTAATTTCTTATAGATTTTACCTTTCTAAATAGTTTGTTGTTTTGCTGGTTTTGTTGGTTTTTTTAAACCCCCTATATATGATAATAGTTGCCTGATGTGTCATGAGATTTTGAATTAACAACAATAAGGAAAAAATCGAGAATCAGACAGGCAAGATATAACTCAAATGTGAGCAAGTCATTTTGGAATGTGGAAAAAGAAAGATGGTCAAAGAACAAGTGATGAAAGCAGCAAACCCAAAGTGTTTAATATTATGCTTTGCTGTGACTGTGTATATGCATAACTGTTACTCATCATATCTATATTTTGGCAGAAGTCCTGATTATATCAGTGGAGATTTCAGTCTGAAAGCCATGTTATTGTACTTTACTTGGAATATTGCCAAAATTTTATAAACTTTTTTATTAGGCACTTGATATAAAATAGAGTTGCAAAGGGAATTGTACTGATGTGTTTTAGATGAAAAAGCATTTATTGTACAGTAGTATGTTTTGTTTTGCTACCTTTCATTTTGTATAGATAAGAGGGAAAAAAATTTAAAACTGGGTTTTCCTGATGGAAAAGCTTTGAGGGATTACAGTTAAGCGTCCTTTTTAAGATTTATTTTATATGAATGATTTGGAAAAAGGATGAAGCAGTTTATAGTATTTCAGATGTGATTTCTTAAGCATTATCCTCAAGTAGCATCCTGCGTTATGTACATGAAATTGCATATAATTTATTGGGAAATTCTAATTTATCATAATTTTCAGATGAATACACAATTTTATTTCCATCTTTCAGACAGAAATCCCTTAATTTGTTCAAAGTTTTCAATCTTTTTAAACTTCCTTAAGAAGGCTGAAAGGCAGCTGACAGTCATATTTATGTACATGTGAATGTATATGTATAATATAATATGTTTGCAAAAAAGTCTAAAAATCTTATTTAAAAAAAACACCCATCATAAAATCCTAGAATCATTTAATTGGATGAGACCTTTAAGATCATTGAGTTCAAACCTAAACATACCGTTTGACCTACATGTTTCTTAGTTTCAGGCTTTTAAGATAATCCATTTTTCACCTCATTACAGTGCAGTATGTGTTTCTTTTAGCTAAAATAGAAAAGTTTCTTCAGAGAGATGTTTAGAAAATATATTTGAACACAGTAACAGCTGTAAGGTAGAAAGGAAGGTAATGGGTAACACAAGATACAGAGGTAGGAGAAGACTTTTTAAAAAATGAATTAACAGTAGAGGAAATGAAAAGAGACTGGAACAAATAAGGAATTTGTTAAAACACCAAGGAGAGGATGAATAAATTGTTGTGAAGATGAAAGAAGAGATGAGACACATAGATGAGAAAACCAGAAGGAATAAAAAAGTTTTGTTGTAACAATTTCATCCTACCAGTTTTAGTTCCATCCTTCTTTACTCTTCCTATAAAAAACGTTTATCTTAATAGTTAAACTCAATGAATTTAGAGGTCTTTACCAACCTTGATGATTAGATGATTCTATGATCCAGTATAGTTTTGATTTCAAGACCTGAATTGGAAAAACTGTATCTTTTGGATAAACATCTTAAATAGTATGAAGCAAAAAAGACAGTTACAATTCCAGCTGAAACGCAGCTTCACAGTTTTCTTTTCCTTTCTTTTGGGACATTATCTCATTTAGTATTTCATGCAGTAAAATCATGAGGGCACAGTTCATCTGTGAGTTACATTCATGTATGCCATTACACAATTAGAAGTTCTGGTTTCAGGTGCTACAGGAGAGGACCACATCCCTTTTTCCACAAAGAATATTAATTAATTATTAAATATAAAAAAAGTAATGACCCATGATCACTCTGAATGTTGTGGTAGGTTTCTTTGCCATCAAAAAATTTCATAAATTCCAGGATGTGGTGAGAGACCATATAGTCTGCTCTCTGTATCAGCTGCCAAAGAAAATAATTCTTCATTTGTACCCCTGCAACCTTCTTGTTTATCTAGTGGAGTCCAAAAGGTCTGGCACAGGCATTTATTTGAAATTTATACTAATACTTTGACTCCTTCGCCTATGATGCTTTTTTGTGGTAACTTTTTCATAGGCACTAGTCCCTGTTTTATTCTTGCAGATTGGTTATTCTAGGTTAAATTTGTTGAGGAAAGCAAAGTGAACAAGAGAGATTCAAGATAACATGAGGAAAGTAATGTGAAGAACAGTCACCAAATTAAAAATATCAGTTCAAGTAATAATAAATAAATATATTGAATAAATACCTTGATTTGTTGTGCAGAATAGCTCCCTAGTGTACCATAACTACATCTTTTCTAAGAAATTCCAAGATTAAGACACTAATAGAGTATCTTCAGAAGGGTTAGTTGCTCATTTTAAAAGTGAATTAGATTAAACCAGAGTGAAAGCACTTTCATAAATGTTAAGTTAGCTACATCTGGATGAATAAATTTATGGACACTTAATGGGACCATAAAACAGAAAATAAATTTTCTGGCTAACTGCTGGTGGCCATTAAAATTAATATGCTATATATCAGCTAACAGCAACACTTGATTTTAAGAATATTTTAAAAATAAATTTCAAGTTAGTTGATCTCACAACACCCCTCTCTACTAGCTAAGTCTAATGGCATCAGTCTAATGGAAGATAGAAAAATGGGAAATAGGAACCTGGAACAGACATAGAGGTCTTAAGTGATTGGTTAATGTTCATGGTTGAAAACAGGGTAAAGAACAGAGCTTGCAGAAGTTCTTGACCGCACCTTGGCTGACCATTACACTTTATACAGTGGACCAGGAAAATAATACACAGATTTGAAAGTAGCACCATACAAAGGTTATCCTCCAACACAATCATAATATAATGAGTGTACACTTCAATTAGGGTAAATCCATTCTACCCCTTTCAGAACAGAGAGAGAGAGTCGAGTACATTAAAAAGCTCATTGATTAGATGTCTCTGAGACACACACTGCTGGGTGATATACAAACCTCAGTGAAAGATTTCTCACTCTTGGAACAATTGGTTTAAAAAATGGTATTTCTAGTATAGATGTTTATTATGAAAAGCATATTTGCAATTCTAGTGTCATTGTATGCTGTAATTTAAGAATTAAACTCAATTTTTTTTCTTAACTTTGTCTGTTTCCCCTGTGAAAGAACTACTGATGCAGCATGTCCAGATTAAGATTGATTAACAATTCTGTGAATTTTGCCCAGCAGCTATAATCGTTGGTTGCCTTAGCAACTTGGTAGATTAAATCATAAGCTAAAATCCAGGGGGTTCAATTAAAAATTCTTGTTGAATTTCAAATTCTTTTGAGGGTGAAATGACCAGTGATTCAATACCCACTTGAGAATTCTCAGAGTTGGCTCCTTTCTCTTCAGTGTAATTTATTAGAAATGAAACATAAATCTAATATATTGTTTGGGAAATATTTACCTATTCCAATTTTCTATGGGTGCTGATGCATTGGGACTAATGAAGCTTTGTGGTTTTGTTGCATAGCAAAGCACAGGCTAAACTTTATCTTACTCAAAGAATAATCTGATTTATGATATTCTCTAGGCTATTTTTCTTGTATTTGATACTGGTCTGAATTTATGATAACATTGGTACGACATATAATTTAAAAAGAAGTATTTGTTAATTTTTATTATTATGCTAGGACTTTAATTCTGAAATGTGCTCCTAAAGGACATTGGTTTGCTGAATGTTGAAACTACTCACTCTCCAGTTTGTGGCTGCAGAGTAGAGCCAAGGTTCTGTGTTCTGTTCCTTCAGCTCCCATTTGGATATTTTCTGTAATTCTTGGGTAAATAGAAGGGCCTATTCACCTTCTTTTGACCATACCAATCCTTGTAACTGTGCTTTTACCTCTTATAGCTGTTTTTCTAGTACTCAGATGTCCATTAATTTGGGTAGATACACTTTCCCCACAATACTCTTGAGGGAAGTCTCATTTTGAAAGGCTGAGAAAAGTGTGATTTTTCATCCTGGAGAAGAAAAGGCTCCAGGGTGACCTTATTGAGGCTTTTCCGTACATGAAGGGAGCCTACAAGAAAGCTAGAGAAGGGCCTTTTAGAAGGGCATGGAGTGATACGACAAAGTGCAGTGTCTTTAAACTGAAAGAAAGTAGGTTTAGATTAGCTATAAGAAATAAATTCTTTACTATGAGGTTGGTGAGGCACTGGAACAGGTTGCCCAGAAAAGTTGTGGATACCCCATCCCTGGAAGTGTTCAAGGCGGGGTTGGATGGGGCTTTGAGCAACCTGGTCTAGTGGAAGGTGTCCCTGCCCATGGCAGGGGAGTTGGAACTACATGATAAGGTCCCTTCCAACCTAAATCATTCAATGATTCTGTGATTTATTGTTCATCAGCCTTTCTCAGAAAAGCCTTTGTGCTCCAGGTATTTTGATAGGGTGCCAAAAAATATCCACACCAAACCATTAACATGTGGATGCTAACTTCACACAACTCTTGACTTTTGTTCTCTCCCTTGCGCAAGAGTCAGAAATTAATGCATTACTTCTTTCTATTTTCACTTGTCCTAATGAAAAGTTTTCTTCTCTACTTATCTTCCATTACTTTGTTCTAGATCTCACCAAAGCCAATCTGTTCAGACACTGAACATATTCCACCACAAACAAGGGTATGTAGAACCCATTTAAGCAACATTTTGTGTTTTCTTACTTTCATTTTCTTTAGAGAGTTAGCATCTCTTTTTCCTCAATATATAGTGCTAACCTTCTTTGTAGACAAGATGAAATGATGGAGATGAGAAGAAAGAAGGTGCTTCTTTTGAAAGAATTAAATAAGCAAACTAAATAAACAGAAATCAGTAGCATAAAAGAAACAAGCATTCCTTCAGTGTTCCAGACACAGAGAAAAAGAGTGTCAACCATTTAATGTGTTAACAGGAAAAAACAACTCTTTCATTCTCTGTTTAAGTTGTTTCATTACATTTTGGGGTTTGGTGCATATTCTACATGTTAGCAAATCTACAGATGAGATACTCAACAGCTATTCTGCAATTATATCTCAGTTGTGCTGAATATTGGTGGATTTCACAGATAAAAATTATAGTAATCAAAGAAAGGAAATTTGATATAAAATATAATATATTGTCTAGATAAATGACCATCACTTGACAGCTGAATATAAAGACAAATCTGAACTCCTTTGGGCCCTTTGTCAGCAAGAAATAGTTGCAGTTGTATTTTATTCTAAAAATTATTCCTTGAAACCTTTTTAATAATTCCAACAGTTATAGCAAATTATGTTAAATTACAGAGTAGGCCTAAAGCATGATCCTAGAAGCCTCCAAATTCTGAATCTAGTTTAAGACATAAAAGTATAGCTCTGGGAGAAAAGAAGTATAGAATAAAGTATAGGAATTAAAGCGTAGTAAGATGAAAAAGAAGCTTGTGACTAGAAGATAGTTCTTTCACATGTGCTAAGTAGTCCTCTTAATTATTTTTTTTTATGTTAAAACCTTTTTATATGTTTTGGGTGGTGAGAGGCACTTTTGATCATTAAAAGCTAATTAAAAAGTTCTGTAAAAATGAAAGTTCTGCTATCCCTTTCCCTGGAAAGTACTTCTTGGCTTTTCAGTGTCAATTTTATATTCAGTATGTATTTGCAATTTGAGAAACTCATTTTTTTCATGTTATTTAATCTTTATGAAGGGTTTTGCAATTCCAGCACAGAAATCTTCTGCAGAAGTGTCCCCAATATCTGCACTGAAACTTGGCTTTCCTAAGCCTTGCTGCTGCTGTAGGATGAGATATCTGTTTTGTTGCTGTGTTATTTACTGAGCTCTTCTGCAGTTCTACACCATTCTGAAATTACTTTCATTGGTTTTAGAGTCTTCACTCTGGAATCACAAGTGTAAAACTTGTACTAGCTTAATCTGTGCTCTACATTTCTTTCTTAATTTCAATTACTAATTTAAAATTATTCAACTGGGAGTAGGCCAGAGGGAAACTTTCATGATGAATGAATGGATCTCTTTCTTGGTTTTTTTATCCTAAAATAAGAAAGGCTGAAGGGAAAAGGGGGAGGAGGTTTACAAATAATTTTTTGTATATTCTTAGAAATTTAAACAAATTTCTATGCATTTATGCATTATGTCCTTTAGATGTAATGAATACTATATAGTCTTGCCTTTTTTAAATCTGTTGACCCGTAAATCAGTTTCAGTCTGCATATTTTGAAAGGCTCAATGGGGATCACCATTAGCATTGTCTTCTGATTTGGTGAAACAAAGGCATGGAGTGGGGAAGGGAGTTGCACAATTTCATGGCTGAGCCAGTAGATCAGCCCTGTTTCCCTGAGTCCCTTTCAGTGCCTCAGCAATTCTGTCCCATCACTAATAATCAGTATTGTATATAACAAATAGATCTTTTGGTTCCAAAGTAAAATGTCTGCAACAAGTCAGAGATGCTCTAATAGGACAGCAGGACTTCAAGCATGATGGATCAGTGCTGAAGCAATCATGTTACCAGATGTTGGTGGGAACTCATCTATCCTAGCAACAGGGATCACATATTATTGGATTGCCTAGTTTAAAAGTCTGGGTAACTTGCAAGGCAGACATTTTTGAAATCATATCAGCAAAGTGTATGCATTGTTTTAATGCAACCTTAAATCATAGAATTATATAATTGTTTCAGTTGGAAGGGACCTTAAAGGTCATCTAGTTCCAACCCACCTGCCATGGGCAGGCCCACCTTCCAGTAGTTGCTCAGAGCCCTATTCCACCTGGTCTTGAACTTCCAGGGATGGACTATCCTCAGCTTTTCTGGGCAAAAAAAAATAGATCTCAAAGAATAATAAAAGAAAAAATCAAAAGACTCCTTGTGTATCGACATCAGCAAGGGAAGCATGTGATGGATTGCAGTATTAAATATTTTCTGCTGTATACAAGGATTTAAATGAGGGTTATCTTATCAGATTGATTAAATACCCAGCTCTTCAGCTTTCCTAGAGAAATAGCTGAGTAATGGTCATCCAAATGATAACAAAATACATAGTTAGCTCAAGTAGAACCAAGTAGTTTTTCATTTGTGTGCTATTCTGCAAACCCACAAAAAAACCTTCTAAGCCAAGAAAGCATAATTTAAAAACTTGAGTGTACACCAAAAGATCTATTGGCTAGGCCCTAGTAAGGAGGCGTGCTGATGGAGAGAGATTGCTCTTTAAGACAGCTCTCAACGAGAAAGGTGTTAGAAGGATTGGAGAATGGGTCTGAGTCATGCTGTGGACTTTAACAGATTGCTTTCCAACTGCCTACCCCAAGCAGAGCAATTGCTGGCATGTAGCGTGTACTGAAGATGGATATGTACCACATTGCCTGGCAAGCATACAAGCAAATAATTGTATCAGCAAGCCAGAAACATGATTTTGATCTCTAAAGCAAGAAGGTAAATGAGGAAATAATTTTAGTTTTTATCTAGGCTGACCTAAAAGATTAGTTCAGTAAATTTTCTCCATTTTCTATATCCTGTCTAGCTGCAGTTTTTTCAGATATAAGTTAAAGACTCAGAAACTTTTTTATTGAGATTACTGTATCAGAGAAAAATGTTTGGGTTTGGAGGCTCACTTTCAATTCTCTTCACAGAACTGGGATCAGACTGACACTTTTTTTTCTGTCAAATCTGTCTCTGATTTCTGTAATTAATACATAACTTCTAGCATTAATGCATAATAAATTCCTGTCTTTTGCATATTTCAGATATACCAAGTTTTCATCTTAATACTAAAATCAAGGTGTGAATTAATCTAAGTGCAGTGGCATCCAACTTAACTATTTCATTGCCTTTTTTTGAGAGACCAGATTCACATCTCACTGAATTTATGTGGGTCAGAGCCAACTCACTGTGAGTGTGTGTGGGAAGGGCCAGGCACAGGCCTGCAGGGACATGATCTGCAGCCAACACAATGTGCAGATCCCAGGAGCCATGTGGCTACCTGCCAATCAAGGAAGGCCTGCATCCTAGTAGCCCACACACACCCCCCCTGGAGCTCCTGACTGGCTGTGGCACCCAACAGCTGGGAGGGCACTGAGTGGTCAATGACCTGGATGTCCTACCTGAGAGGGGTGGCCATGGCAGCCAAACCCCATAAATAGAGCACAGACTGGCTCTATTTTCATGTTTCTCTGAGGACCTATTGTCAGGATGTGACTTGCATGGAATTTTTTGACAGTAAACATTTAATTTCCTTATTCTAATCTCTTCTTCTTTCTTTACTCATTTATTCTCTCTTTTTTTCTTTCCCTTAATCTTTTTTGAGTAACTTAAAGCCAAGAGATCTTGTACTCTACTGAGGTGGGTTACTGATGGCTTTGTACTCGGTGCTTTTGCAGACTGTGTCTTGGCAGGGTGCTTTTGGTATGATGCTTCTGCCTTGATTGTGTGTTACCCCTGAAACATTTGCTAAAACATTTATTTTTTTACTAAGTTAAAAGAGTTCTTTTGGGAAAATGCTCATAACATGCTCTCTTTATGTGATTCAAGATATCAAAGAACCACAGACTATGCAAGAATTCGTGTGGGTAAAATCTCTCGGAGCCTTAATTATATGTAAACTGCCCAGGCAGCATGTGGCTTAGACCTGAGGTGTTACACCTTTTTAGATACTTTATTGAAAAATGTCAGGCATTAAAATAACATAAATCAATGCTAATAACCTTCATAAAGGTAACCTGAATATATTAAGATAATTTATAACATGAAGTCTAACATGACAGAAAAATTTAATCTGAAGTCTTGATTCTTCACTAACTCTCCTTATTCAGAGTATGTGTGTGAAATGAATGCTAATATTGGAAATATGTTTGGTATTAACGTGTTTTACAATGCCTTCGTTGGAGCTTGCAAGAGAAAGCTCTGTGGGCATTATTCAGCTTAGTGGGGAGAAAAAAAATATTCTGAAATTTTATAGCAATACATTTGGGGATGGTAGAGTAGTCTGGCAGCACATTAATCTCTTCAAGGTCTATCTGTCCCTGGTGGAAAACACATAATAAGGTGCTACCCTTTTAAATCTCCTCAAACTGTATATACAGGAAGGATGGTGAATGTTTAAACCACCAAGTTGTTTGTAGAACTTTAATTCCTAAATATTGTGACCAAGAACAAACTTAAAATGGGGCTATCCTGGGTATTGTCAAGTAGTATTTTCACATACATGATTACACTTGGAGCCAGAGACTCTGGTGAAGAAATCAAATACACTATCTGAAACAACCGGTGGCATGTCTTGCTTTAGCAATAAGGGAGGTTTATGTTGATGGTTCCATTATAGGAAAAGATTTTTTCTTCAATAGTTACTGGAAGATCCAGCAGAATTCCAAAAAAACTTGTTGGAAGTGCATGGCCCCAGAGCATGAATGTATACTTTGACTTTTAAACATGTATTTGCATATATTTAAAGTGCACTGGCATGATCTGATGCCTCTCTTAGGTCAATTGAGCATCCGTGTCTATGGATCACAAATCCAAGTATTTTCAACTCATTCTTTTGGAAAGCCAGTGGAAGTAGGAGTCCAGAAAGTATAGTGAAACTAAGACATCTTTGAATGTCACCGATCTTATTAAATGAAATGTTCTTCTGAGTGTTACTCTTAACTATGATAATTAATTCTACAGAAGGGATATAATTATGTATTCCTGACTGTAAGCTCATGAAAAAAGCTACAACACTTTGTTCAGTAGTATAGGATGTTTAAAAATGCTATGTCAAAGTGTGATTTACCTCACCCTTAGATGTCTAACAACCAGGTATGTCCCATGATAGTGGGAAAAAGTAGGCATGGTTTTGTGATGGCTAGTCTGAGATTATGTGAGCTCTCAGAAATCCCAGAAACTGAACTGACAGGAGAGGAGGCTTGGAGTGAAGCTCGTAGGTGCTAATGGATTTTTAAGGTTGATGCAATCCGCGTCAGGTTTCAATCTGTCAGTTAGGAAGGATGTACTGCAGGCTTCAGCATCTGGAAGGTGTTAACTGCTTTGAAGCAAAATAGGATTTAATTATCCAGGGAGAAACAGCACCTGAAAGAATCTTGGTCTTGGGGTAAACTATGCAATTTATGACAGCTAACTGCTTTGCAAACATTTCTGAAAATTATTTTGCAGCTATAGCTTAACATCTTCACCTGTACTCTGTAATACTGAGATAGTTTAAATAACTATGAAGAGACCCAGGCACAGAATAATTTGATCTAAATAAGAGCTATTCTGGCTTCTCCTTCCAAAAACGAAACAGAAAACAAGTAGCAGCTCTCTCTTCATGGCAAGTTTCCCAGTGTCATCCGAGAGTGTCAGCTCTGCCATAGTGCTGGAACAGCACTGTGGGAGGTACTGACCTTCCCAAATAATTATGAGTTTTTACAGAAAGGAATGATCAGGAAATGTGCCTATAGCAAGGCCTGTATAACACACTAAACTGACATTGCTTGGTTTGGAAATGGTGGCAAACTGTCAAACTACTAAAACTGGTTTCTTTTCCTACACAGTGCTGTATCTGTGTCTGTATGTGTCTGTATGAGTCAGTGGTTGACAAGGCATATTACTGGAAGAATCTTTATCATCAAAATATTTTAGAAAGTTAATATTTGTTTAGCAAGTGTAAACTTATTTAAATTTTTGACTTATTTCTGGCTGGTTTAGGGTGGTGGGGTTTTTTCCACGTTCTGCTGTATTCCCAGTATTTCCTTTTGGGAGGAGAGTAGGAAAATGCATGCTATGCAGTCAATAATAAAAATGTGCTATTAAAGCAAAAGAATGTCCCCATATCTGTTCTTTTTGGATTAATTTCTTGTGTCATGGTGAAGAAATTTTGAAGCCAGACTCTCTGTGGTTCCTGCGTCACTGACATAAAATATTCTCTCATGAACCGAAAACCTCTGAGGTAGGATGAGATGCTTGAAAAGTGACAGATCTTTAATGAATTATAAATATGGTATTGACCTTTTTTTTTTTTTTAACAACTTAGTTGGTAGATGTTTTGTTGCATTTCAAAAAGTTGCCCAAAATATTATTGTTTAAGTCTTACAGGGTGGAAGTATAGACTAAGGAGTTTAGGGAATAAATGCCAGATAACCTTCTTCAGCTGTTTTGAGGGATCTATGCTTGAGTGAGTTGGAGAATAAAGGTAATGTGAAAATGATGTGTTGGGTCGAGAGGAATCTAATGAAGTTCAACAAAGGCAAATGCAGAGCTGCACTTGGGGAGGAATAACCCCATGCAGCAGTAAAGGTTAGCTGCTAGAAAGCAGCTCTGCAGAGAAGGACCTGAGGGACAACAAGCTGTTCGTGGGCCAACAGTGTGCCCTGGGGGCCAAGGAGGCCAATGGTATCCCGGTGTGGATTTGCAAGAGCACTGCCAGCAGCTCACAGGAGGTGATCCTGTCCCTCTACTCAGCCCAGGTGAGACCACATCTGGAGTGCTGTGTCCAGTTCTGGGTTCCTCAAGACAAGGAACTACTGGAGAGAATGTAGTGGAGGGCTACAAAGATGATGAGAGGACCGGAGTATCTCCTTTGTGAGGAAAAGCTCAGGGAGCTGGACTTGTTTAGTTTGGAGAAGAGGGGACCAACTATGAATCTCATCAATGCACACTAAAGTGCAGGTATCAAGAGGATGGTGCCAGACTAGTTTAAGTGATGTCCAGCAACAGGCACAAACTGAAATGCAGGAAGTGCAATCTAAATATGAGGAAAACCTTTTTTCACTTTGAGGATGACAAAGCACTGGAGCAGGCTGCCCAGAGAAGATGTGGAGTCTCCTTCCCTGGAGATACTCAAAACCCTCCTGGACATGATCCTATGCACTCTCCTCTAGGTGAGCCTGCTTTAGTGGGTGGGTTAGACTAGATCATCTTCAGAGGTCCCTTCCAACCCAACCATCCTGTGCTTCTGTGATTTACAAGAGCAGTTTGAAAGGAATGACACTGTGTCCAGTTTGTGTCAGGCAGAAAGTCATTATAAACGAAATGAAAAATAAATACTTAAGAAGGTAAGAAGAGCAAGTGAGAAGATACACTGACAACTTCAGATAGGCAATTGAAGACAAGAGTGCCTGGTCTGTACATTTGTAGCAAGTTTGTTTTATGTAAATGAGTTTGGCAGAGAAGTAATTCACCTCAACCTATCTGTGTAGAATGTTCCATACTGTGTTTCATACAGCTAATATGCTACCTGTGACCCTAAGGACTAAGGAATAGAAAAAGGAATGTGGGTCCCTCTTAGAGATGCTCTGAGTTACATGAGTGGGGACAATTGTCCATATCATAGCAGTGCCAGGAGCTATGAGCTTGAACTGTGTAATGTTCAGGCTTTAAACATAGTAGAAAAGAGTAACAAACTATAATATTAATTGAAGAGATGGAGAAGAGTCATAGTAGCTTGAGAATGTGCTGAGGCCAGGTTGGATGGAGATCTGAGCAACCTGCTCTAGTGGAAAGTGTGCCTGCCTATGGCAGGGGGCTTGGAACTACATGATCTTTAAGGTCCCTTCCAACCCAAACTATTACTATAATTTTTTTTCACAGTGTGTATATACAGAAAATGCTTTGGTTTTCAGTATTAAGCCTTTCCTTGAATGAATGCCAGATGTAGATTTGCTTTAAGAAAAGATTAAAATTAGTTTATGCATCATTCTTGAAGACTACAGAGCACTACTCTTGTGTCCAGAATACAGACCAGCAGCCTCCAGAAAGGAAAGCCTCTTGGAAAATTCAAATCTTTTTGGGCTTTTATAAAATGTTTCAAGTTACTGTCCAGACTGACACCTTGTGCTGCTAACACTTTATTCAGCAATGCTGTGTGAGAGGTCTTGACATCTATCTTGTGCAGTAACTTAGAAAATAAAGTGACTCTCAACTGCATATCTGACACACCCCAGTCTTTGGCCTCTCTCTTTCCACTCCTATTGCCCTAGTTATCTTGCCAAACTCTCTGTAAGTTTGTATTGGAGACAGATTGCTGTTACATATTGGCTCAACTATTTTATTGTCATTTTCTTTAAATTTTTGTCTGAGGACAGATAAATGTTCACTCCTGGATGTTGTCAAATATAAGCATTTGAGAAGTTGATAGAAATTCTGAACTAGTTATGCATAAGGCTATTTATATGTCATTTTTAGTCACTAAATCACACATACCTAAATAAGCATAAATTCATAAATTGCATAGTCGTCTTGGACAGGCAAACCACTTAAATTTCTGATTCCTAAAGCAAAATTGATATTTATTAATCAACCTGTCTGCCTCTATAAAAACCTCCTATAGCTCTCAGTGTGTGGCCTCATAAAATGTTTTGTAAAAATATGCTCCTCCCTAAGAGATTTGGACCAGCTGTTAAGCAAGCCTGCTGAGCAGCTCTGTTCAGTTCCAGTCTAATTAGAGTTGTGCACATTACTGAATTTTTTGCTTTTCAAATCCTGTAGATATAATGCTTCATTTCACATTAAAAATGTGATCTGGAATCTCTTTTGTCTCTCCAGAAAAGTTCTATCATATGTGAGGATTAAAATTTGGACTTTAAAAATAATACTAATCTAGATCATAACACAGATGTGGAAAATTATTTAATGATAAAAAATATGTGAGTGCTTATAGGAAAAAAGCTGTCATTCAGTTTATTTAATACCATGGTCTAGCCCACAGTTGAGCAAAGGATAGATTGCTGGTTCTGCTTAGCTTCTCCCCTTCGTGTAGGATAAATTACATCAGAGTTAAGTTCCAGAATCAGTATTTATTTAGAAATTAATTCAGGGCTTTTATGGTTGTTGATAGTTACTTCCATTGACCTGTGGTGCACTTCTAAAGTACTTTCACGTGTATTGAGAAGGCTAATTAAGGAAAAGATGTTGCTTTCTGTAGCTTTTTGAAATATCTTAGGCTTGATGCTTTTTAAAGAAATGAGGTTAGATGAATCAAATATGCATGACTTTTGCAGTCTACGGTTTGACCTTTCTTTCCAACTGAAAAATTATTTGTAGGTTATTTTGCAGTGATGACAATAGCTAGATATGTTTTAAATGCCTAAACTATTTAGGCAACCTTTAGTTTTTGTATCCAGTACTGTCTGGAACATAGAAATTGTCATGCTCTCTCTTTGAAGATAATCAATCTTTTCTAAATTCTTGTATAGTCTTTAAAACTCTGAAATACATTTAAGCAGAAGAACAGAGGATCTACCACAGACAAACGAGAGAGAAAAAGTGTTGTTCATTAGGCAAAACTCCCATTTAAATTGGAGGAAGAAGAGAATATATCTCTCAGGAATTACAGTTTGTTTGAAGTGAAACATCCTACAGATCATCCTAAGTAAAACTTTATCAATCCTATGTATAAATATGTCTATTTTTTTAAATAATTACTGGGAAAATTGTGGGGCATAGTACTAATCACCTACAAATTTTACAGTAGCTAAATCCACATTAGGAATAGACTTCATTTAAAACAGTATTATATAATATGATGGTGGTTTTGAGTGGAATTTTACTCACAGTCCTGATTTCAAAGCCCAAGAATAACACATAAGTAAAGCATTTATTAATAATTATGTTCAATAGCATTTTAAGACTCTTATTGATTGCTCTGACTAGAGCCTATCAATGCACATAAAGCAGACAGACCATATGTTTAAATGTAGCTCAGATTACATTTTATCAGCTTCAATGGCCTCCCTCAAACTATGCATAGAAAAATACTGGGGGAAATCACCTTGCTTTCTGAACACCAGAACCTTGCAAATAGCTTGTAAATATTTATTTTTAATCTTGAGCTTTCAAATGTTATATACCTTGTAATTTTGGACCAGTTTCACTTAAGTGACTTTGTTTACATATATTTCAAGTATTGCTTGAAATTGGTTTCTTTTTCTTTTCCCAATCTCTTGAATTTACATTTGTAATTTAGTTTGCCTTGCCACTGTGCCATGTTCAGTGCCTCTGTAACTAAAAATGCAGATCTTTCTAAGCTAGGCACATTGCACATTCCTAAAAGCACAGCTGTGGAGGCTGAATCCTAGACTATGTCTCCTGTCCTAGAAACAGCTGAAATCATCCCTTCTAAAGTACTATCTGGTATTCTGTATGTCTTTGCATGGACAAAGTTTGAGATTTAACATGTAACGTTTACTCATGATATGTTGCTTGGGATGTGCATTAAACATGCAATCAAAGCCAAAGGATTAGCATGCTCTTCCACAAACTTTTCTTGATGAAAATCTCATAGGTAGGAATACCCACATATTGCTATGGAGATGTTGCCTTGAAGTATACCGAGTTATGCATTCAGACAACACATTTGTGTTGTCATGTTTTGTCCTGAGCTTTAATGGTGATTTACTCTTCGTAATAGATGAGATAATCAAGTGTTGTATTCCTTTAGTCATCTTCAGGCAGAGACAAAGACTGAAAGATTAGGCTGCCTGCTTATCTCATCTTTAAATCACATCAAATTACCAAGACATTTGTATAATGCATTTGCAATCTACCATCTTTTTGTTGTCTTCCTACAGCATTACTGTAGTCAGAGGACACTTGCTCAGTAAGTAAGTAGTACTTAATTTGTTATTTTTAAGGAACTACAAAAGCATAAATGCCTATTATGTACTTGAAAGGATAGGCTTGAAAGCAGGAAATAGAGATGTCAGAGGGCATTTGAAAAAAATAAGTTTTGGCAGTGGTACGTGCTTAACTGAGTAAAATGAATGTGGGATTGTTGGGCAGGTTAGTGCCATGTAGGCAGGCAACTGGGAGCACTCTCCTTATTATCCATTGCATGTGGGAATTGGTCTATGAAGGATCTAATCTGGATCAGAGCTGGTGCTCACGATCACTCAGACCAACAGCTGTCTTTAATTACAAGATTGGTAGGTTGTGACAACCAGCAGTATCTGGGAGCCCGAGCTTGCTAGGATAAGGCACTGCTTAGAAGTCTGGGGCCTTTTATGACTTTTACCTTCACTGAACCTTTCAAGACTTTGAATGGCCAACAGTAGAAATGTGGAGAAAACAGATTGTTTCTCTTAAGATCAGAGCTCCTCTCCAAACTAGGAGTGGGATTTTGGCACATTTCTCATTATTTAATTCTCTTGGCTGGAAGCAGGAAGCATTTTAGAGCTTTTGGTTCAGTTCAATGTAGAGCTGCCTCCCCTAGAGCCATAGAAAAAATAACTAGAGTCCTTGGAGATACTTGTTCTGGGCCATCACTGTGTGGAGGGCAGAGATGTGTTGCGCAAATCTGGGTGTATTGAATCTTTTCTGCTTTTAGCTGTGGTGAGTGGTTGAGAAACAGTCCTTCATTCAGCTTTGATTCTGCTTCTGGGAGGCCTAAGCATGAAATATGGTGCTTCCCAGTATGCTTGAACAATGAGAAGTAGTTAATTGTTTGCTTTTGTGGTACTTTCTTTCCTTATGATCTTTTCTATAAGTTCACATGAGTTTATTCTAGCATCTTCATGGTGTCTGGATGACATGTGAGAAGACAACCGATGTGCCTGGCTTGGCAAAATTCAATTTTGCAGAAACATGTGAGAGAATCTTTGAGGGTGCTGAATGTATGAATCAAATAGAAGTCTTTTCAGTGAGTTGTGCAGAACAGAAATTTTAAAAATATCTGTTGACTGGGATCCCAAGGGAAAGTTAAATGTAAATGTAATTTAGACAGCAGTATTGACAGCCCTGCAGAAGGCTGAAATGTTCTGATTTTTGATGTAAAAGAAAGATAAACATTTTGACAATTTCGAGGAACATGTTCTCAACTTTATACTGGTTAGAGAGCTCAAAAAGTCTCTGTTTTCTTGAAACACTCAGATTAAATTTAAAAACTTCAAAGTGTTTGGGAAGATGCTATTTTTCATGGTTGCCTTAAAAAACTATCACAACTTTTCTGGAATTTTTTTATCAGCTCTAATGCGTCTGTTGTCAAACTATATCTCACTAGCTGTATGCAGCCTCAATTCTTCTCCTGGTTTTCAAAGTGCCAAAATCCTTTGCAATGAAAAGGATTTCCTGCACAATTCTTTCTCAACTTTCTCCTAAGGGATAGGAATAGAATGGACTGGACTTGCACTGAAATGGTATTGATTAAGAAACCAATGTATGCCAAATTTTCTCTTATAGTTTGTTAACAATTAATTAACTAAAATAAGTTAGATTTCTATTTTAGATTTTAATATTTGATAGATTTTTTTCTACTTCTGAAGATCTTCTCATAGATGTAAGAAGAATAGCTTCATGTCCTAGTCTTCATATTCCTTTACAGTTCCTTTCTCTTTTGGTCAAAATGGATATAACACCACCCTTTATGACTCTTATTGCTGAAATAGACCTTTTCATGTGTCACATTACAATGAAGCATTTGTGTAATCAAGTTTAATATGAAATCTCACAGACCTTTCAGCAGAATTCTGTATGATTCTATATCAACCAGTGTGGGGATAGATGTTCTGCTTCCCATAATACTTTCTATCACAATACTTCACATTTCTTAATACTTTTATCTTTAGACTGTCCCAATGCAGTAGGGCATTATTCTTTTCAAGAGTGAGCAGCTGGCTTGCAAAGAGTAATTAATCTCATACAGAAGAATTTTAGCAAAATTAAAGGAGATAACCTGGTGCCTGTTCTCCTTTGGTTTGGTCTGTCCTCACTTTGCTTGAGCAACAGAAAAGTAGCGAGCCAGTTCCAAAAACAAGATCTCTTCCTTGTCTCTGTCCACACAAAGCAAGAATTGCAGGCAGTCCTGGATAAAGACTTCTTGTCTACCCATCATACTTAGTAGTAGAACATTTGGAGGAATTAAGTACAACCTTTTCCTTCATATGTCTTCTCTTTTGCATTTTAGCAGGAATATATTGCTTTGTTAAGCCTGTGTTCAGCACCTAAAGTATTCAGCAATGTTCTTAACAATTTGCCTCTGAAATTATTTCAATTCCCAAGTGATATCGAGCTGTTGAACTGTAGGATCTGTTCCCACGAGCTGTGAGGATCACAGCCTAGAAAAGCTAAGGACAGCCATACAGAGCAAGAACTGAAATGAAAACTGGCAGAAGCCATTATCTGTTGCATTGGTTCTGCACACGTGGGTTGTTCTCTAACAAGCATTAACAAGACAAGCAGGAGCCCCTGGAGGGGAGGGGCTGCTCAGCTCAGATATGATTCAGCTGACAGCAGAATATGACTAGAGACAGTCCCAGCTAAAAGTGAGGAACTGCTGCTTTGGTAGAGGCTTTGGAGAGGGAGAAAAGGCAGTCAGGCCTCTGAGATGTCAAAGAACAGTGTCCATGGGCTGTGTGGATTCTGCTGCTGTTCAGAAATGTGCTGCTGAGTGGGCTCAATCCACACAGGTATATGTGTGTCTGCCTGCAAGGAGATGGTGGCATGAGGTTAGTTTATAGATATCCTGTTAGATCTCATCACTTCTTATTCTTTAATGTTTCATAATTCAGTGCAACTCGGCTTCATGTGCATGAGGGTTTTCTGGAGAGCTGGGACTAGGGTTAGGTATACTCACCTCAAGCTGTTAAATGATGCTGGGTCAAAGGAGTTCATATGATTCACTGATGCAGTGCCTATAACTTGCAGAGACTCTGCTTAAACTGACTTCTTAATTTTGCTCTTGGGACTGATAAAGCGAAAGTGAGATTTAAGGATGTCTTTGAAAGAAAAGACAGCTTGTCACCAGCTCTGAATAAAATAATGTTTAAGGTGGGATGATGTATATTCCCAGACTTGTGCCTGCAACTGTTTTGGGGGTTTTTTTTGTGATTAGCAATGAGATGAGCAGCTCGTTAAAGACCGCCTCACTTGCTGTTCCTAAAAAAACAGGTCTTATTCTGTATCTCTGTGGTCCTTGTGGGTAGGTAAATTACACTACCAGCCCTCCTGTTTCTCACTGAATCTGGACAGAAGTGCTGTGACTGGCATAGGACTGAGTTAGAGATTGCATGCCACCTGCATGGGTGGCATGGCAAAGCCAATTTGCCTGACTTTGGCTGTGGCAAACCTTGTGGCCATGTGCTGGGATGGAGGAGATTTTGGACTCCCAGTCTGTGTGCAGATTCTCTGTTTTTCCCTGTATGTCTCTTACAAAATCACTTTGTGCCTTAACTTCACCCCTTCCTGAAGCAGAGATAAGAATCCACCATCACACAGGTTTATTTATAAGTATGAAGAAAAAAAAATGTACTTAAATGCTACAGGATGGGAAGCATATACACAGAGCTGTAATATAAGTGTTTCCACACTGAATTCAGTTTTGTTCAGGATTATATTTGGCAAGTTCCTTGCAAAATGCACTGGTGACACACATAAGCACTGCTTGCAGTCTGCAGTTTCTTCTTTTTTTCCCTCCCCAAGGATAAATTTTGTAGTTTATATTATTTCCCGTGGGAGTACTTGCCATGCAAATGCATAACTGTGCTACATACGCTGTGCTTTGATTTGACACGAGTCTTAGCAGTGTAATGGCACATCTGAGGATTTTATATACCATTTTGATTGTGATTTCTTAACATAGCAGGAAGAAATTTGAAAATTTCTATCAAAAAGGTGAGGTAGGAAGCAATTTGTGCTGAACTAGGGACAAATAGGGAATAAAGTGGCATTTTTCAAATTTTTATTTATTTTTAAGGCTGCTAATGGTTGTTACATTACTTCTGTGACTCACTGGAGTTTTCTATGCACCAGCAGAAACTAGAGTGGAAAATCAATTTTTAAAATCAAAATTAAGTGCAGTAATTAGGTTTTTCTCCATTCCAAGACTTCACAAATAAAAAGAAAAAGAACTGCCTAAATTTAAAACATTGCCTGTTATGCCGTTATACTGTAAAGTGCTAGAATACATCCCTGTGTGCAGGGATGTGCTGAATCTGTATTTAGCATAGCATTTATTTCATCTCCATTTCCTACCCTTCCACAGTTAAAGGTCTATTTCATGCAGTTCTGTAGCACTCCTCCTCATCCTCTCTTCTCTTGACCTGTTGCATCACAGGTAGCAGGTTGAGTGAGTGCCATCTACCCCATCAAATAATAGAAGAGTAGAAAAATAGCAATGGTAATTGCATGGCAGAGTGCAAGTGTGCAGTATTTGGGGCCTCACACTTTAGGGAGATCTGTGGGAGAAAATGCTTGCATTTTATTTCCTTACTGCTTTAAAGTCCTGTGACATTGCGTATGAAACTCTTCATGCCCTCTGCTAGAAGACAGTTCTGCCATACGTCAGTAAAGGTGACAGAAGATGTATGCATACAGTATCTTCTGTTTTAAGGGAAAATTAGACCTGGGGCAAACTTGTAATGTCACATATGGGTTTCTGAAAGCATAATTTTTAAAGAGAAAAGATTTGGCACAAGAAATATTAAGGGAGTAGAAAAATTTAAATTGGAAGGGAAAAGCAGGAACCTCTGTCATCCTTAATATGCAGCACTTCATTTTCACTTCTTTTTTTTTTTTTTTTTCATTTTTATCCCATCTTCCTTCATCTTCAGCTTCCTTTTTTTTTGCCTCCCTGTTCCATTCTCTGCAACATTTCTTCATCAGGATAAGTGACTCTTCTCAAAATCATTGCACACTATTCCTGCCATTGACTTAGATGTTCCAAGGAAGTATTTAGCTTTTAAGCAACCCAGGTTTCATCTTTAAAATTCAGGGCCAAGTGATAGTTTTAAAAATTTTATTATTGAAGAAAATATCTTTTATGAAACATCATAACTATTTGTAAATTTCTACTTATAGTATTTTCTTACTTGGCACTGGTGGGACCACACCTTGAATTCTATGTTCAGTTTTGAGTCCCTCACAACAAGACATTGAGGTGCTGGAGTGTGTTTGGAGAAGGGCACTGGAGCAGTGGAAGGGTCTGGAGCACAGATGAGAGAGCTGGGTTTGTTTAGCCTGAAGGAGTCTCAGGGGAATCTTATCAATCTCTACCACTGCCTGAAAGGAGGATGTAACGAGGTGGGGGCCAATCTTCTCTCCCAGGTAACAAGCAATAGGACAAGAGGAAATAGCCTCAAGTTGTGCCAGCAGAGGTTTAGTTGAATCTTAGAGAAAAAATTCCTCATAGAAAGCATTGTTAAGCATCAGAACAGGCTGTCCAGGGAAGTAGTTGAGTCACCATCTCTGGAGGCATTTACAACACATGTAGATGTGGTGCATATGGACATGGTTTAGAGGGACTGGGCAGTGCTGGGCTAATGGTTGGACTCTATAAGCTTTCCAACTTCAATTCTATGATTCTGTGACCCTGTGATTCTATTCTACGAAAATCTTTCCACCTGTATTGTATCTGTAACAAAGTGGGTCACGCCCTGGCCAGGAGAGAATTTTGAATATGTTTTGGTGGTGCTGACTGGGGTGGCCATAACCCTTTTGTGGCTATGCGTTTCCTATAAAAATACTGTCTGTTGCATTAGGAGAAGGAACATTAGTCCATTTGCCTTTGCTTAGGGGAAAGAAGAAGAAATCAGGTCCTTGCAAAACATTGGGACTTCCATCTACTTGAACTACTGTAAGGTCTGAGTGCCTAAAACTTGTCATCTGCATGGAATAGCAGACATTTAGGTTCCTGTCTTTCCTAGTATTATGGTCATTCAGTAGTATGTCTTGGCATCATGTAACTTTGTAAGATAATTAATTGTGCTGGGGATGGGAAATAGTGGCTTGTACAGTCAGTCAAAACAATATCTGTTGTTGCCTAGTCCTAATAAAAACAGAGATAGCTACCTCAGTTTCTCATCAGCAGCTGTTCTTGTACCCACTGCTGTACCAAGTGTTAACAAATAAACCTTGAAGCAAAGCGGTTTTTTTATATCTTAAGTATTGCTTTTTTAGCTTTTTCCATCTCCTGTCCATTTCACTGGAAACAGAGTTCTGCAAACCCTGAATGACTAATCTTTCCATCCATCTCCCTGTTCTTACAAGGAAGACATTATTTATGATGGAACTGTATTTGTATTTTAAATGGCTCTGTCATCAAGCTTTATGACTACTGTGTGTATATATTCAGATAGAGGTAGGAGAGAAACCGAATCTGCAGCTAATATCTATCTTCACCACAGGTGTGTGAGGGGGAGGTTGACACCCCACATGTGTACTGTGAGAAGTTATCCCTTAACAAGAGAAAATTAATGCCCTGTCTAAAGCTAAGCTGCACTGCTTCCCATGTGCTGTTCAAGTAAAACAGCAACGCTAAAATTGAAAAAGGAAGCAAACTGTCAGAATTACTGGTGATACTCAGTGCATACAAACAGTTGACAAGGTGTTGGAAACAACCATCTGTTTTGGTACTGAGCATCAATTGCCATTGCTTGTGATGTTTGGGAGCCATGTCATAAAAATGATGGGATTCAACAATTTAGTTGCCTTGTGCTTATACCCATGTGCCCACTTGTGGTAAGACCAATTCTTCTCATAGAAGCATGAGAATGGCATTTAATGTATAGTTTAAATGTGGTTTGGTTTATTGAAAACCACCCACTCATTTGCAGTAAGAAGCTCCTTGTAAAATCCGCTCTTAACTGATTATCTCCTGTCCGTGATAATATTGTTGCTCAATGGCACGCATCTCTCTGTCCTTGTAATGTAGCACTTCAGTGAGCAAGCTAAAGTACATATTACTCCTGTGAGCAGACAGCAGCTGGAAGTTCCAGTTCTTCTAAAGCAGCTCGGCTTGTAGCACTTCTGTAAAATGCAGCCTTCATTATGGTTACAGTAAAATATTCATAATCGGAAAATCCCTCGGTACCAGTCCAGACCTAATAAACCTGCTATTGGCAATGTATGGCAGACTGCTGTGTGATGGAGCTGTAAAGAAATGGCTTGTAGTCTGGCTTTTGCTATGTTTGGGGGGTTGGATAGGTCTGCAAATGAACAGAAATAGTTAAACTGCATTTCTGATTAGAATCAGAATTAGGTGTTTGGCGAGATTTATTCTTCCTGATCTAACATTTTCAGTGGGTGGAGAAAATTACCTCCCTATTGCTTTGTCATTATTTCTTAAATGAACAATGTATTCTATTTTTTTTCCTTTAAGTGGGATGAATTGTGGCTTTTTATTACTCCCTGTTTTTCCTGAATAAATAGTTCAGTAAAGCAGCTAATGTTGATGATAAAAGGCATAAAAAGGAGATTTTATTGTTTAATGAGTGTTTCCTTCAATTTTCTCAGCTTCTGAATATACATAAGACTATATAAATAGTTGCTTCAGAGAATGTACCCTTTTTTGGTTGTAGTGCAATGATTTCAAATTATACTTACTCTCTTCATAAAAACATGGGAGCAGAGTGGGAGGAGTGTTCTACTGTTTATGCATATACTATGTAAGATGTTTTTTCTATTCCTTAACATTTATAGTGTTGTTTAAGCTGTGTAATGATGTTGCTTCTTCTTTTCTGTACATTTTTTTTCATCCATGTTTCCTTACCTGATACCCTAGCTAGAAACAAGATCTGTTTTCTTCGTAAATTTTTCAAGGCCATCTTTCTTCCTTCTCTTGTTTTCCCTTCCCTCTATGATATGATACTCTGTCATCCCAAAAGTGTGGAGAATGTTGTGAGGCTGCTACATGGCATAACAAAGGTTTTCTCACCTTGGAGAATCCATCTTACTATCAGCCTAGGGTTCAGGAAGTTGGAGTTCCGTTATGGACAGATGGCTCATCTGTAGCAATCGTAGTTCAGATGAGACATGCTTTTACTCTGTCTTGTGGTCTTAGAAGTTTGACTGGCAGGATTAATTAAATATCTGAATTGGAAGTAATTAGAAACTTCTCTTCCCAGAAATATCACCAGTTACCAAATACTTTGTCAGAAGGTTTAAGATGTCAAGCAAAAACCAAACGTATACCTTGGAGTTACCTTGGCAAAAACCCCTCACTCTCTAAGAATTTCAGTTTAGTTAACCAATTTACCATTTTAAAATACATTGAAGAGTTCTTTGAACTCTATAATCTTAACAGAATTGAGCAGTATGTGCCTAAGGCTCGAAACTTGGGCAATGCCATCCAGCTACAGTAACTTGGATGTTCTATGTAAGTTGTGAGTGGAATATTTTCCCTTTTGATTTCATGTACCCTGGAGAAAATAGTTTCAGCCATTCTTTGAAAATCCTGGGGCAGAAAAAGTGTTTCCTTGGCCCCAAGAGCCCTATACTAAATTGCTAAAACTGTATTTTCTTTGCCATGCATCTATTAATTTTGGTTTGCTTTTTACCACAGAAAAGCAGAGCAGAAATTATTCTTGCATGTGTTCATGCTAAATCAAATCCTGCACCCAGGACAGCAGTGGTTCTTCAGCATGTTGGTATCTCCACAATTGTAGGTGGGAGGACATTGGGCAGGATTTGTCCTATAGTACAAGTACTATAGAATACAAAACATATAAACCCTGTAAGTTTACAGCTTTGATACTGTCTGACTGGGAGGAACATCTAGTGAGTCATATGTATGAAATCAAAAGAGTATATTTCTGCTTCTTGTTTAGAGATTATAACTGAATAGAGGTGCAGGTGTTAAAGCTGAAGGGACAAAAGTGAAAATAGTACATTGCTCTTTCGCTGCAAAAATAGATGTTCAAAGGCACTTCTCAACTCCTAATGCAGAATAACTTGCAGTTAAAGGAAGAGGGAAAAGCATGCTTAGGTAGGGCAGAAGTTTGGCATTTGGAAAAAAAAAAACTATCAGGTTTCTGTTTCATGAAGCCATTATCAAAGATAAACAGAAGCCCTTGTCTGAGTCTTAAATCCTTCGGCAAAGCACGTATGACATCAGCAAGTGAACTGAGTAGCTATGATGCCTGTCACGAACTGAAACTAGGTAACAAAAATATCTCTGAATAGATCCCAAGCCACAAGAACAAAGTAAAATCAATTTTCCTTTCATATCTTAATTGCACTGAAACACATAAAACACCTGTTCCTTCACCTTAATAGTTAATACACATTTCTATTTTTGGCACTTCTGTACCCCTTTGCTTTCCTGCAGTGCTGTGTATCTCGTATTTGAACTACTGCTGCTTCTGTTGCATGCTGGCAAATCGAAGAGAACCAAGGAGTTAAATTTCAGAACAGGAGAAGAGGAGGTGAGCTGTCTGCTACAGTAGTTTACTGCAGCTTCCTTTCATACTGACACATATGTAGTTTGTGGTGACAGTGCTAAAGAACTGCAGACAGGCACTTAGCAGACTGGATGTGAGCTGGATGCAAAGATGCCTCACCCTGGACTTCCTGCTGGCAGTATGTAAATACACCTGCAGACTGGCCACACTGGGTGATTTGTTTTTTTTCAGAAGGCAGCATGAAAGGACCTGACAAAGCAACAGAATAGTTGAGATCTTAACCAGCATTAGATCTGTATCTCAGTTGTGGGAGAAGTTTTTTTNAGTGAACTTGTTGCTGTGCTGCATTATTTTTATTAGTACCATATCAGGCTTTTAAACAACCGTTGCTTGCTTGCTGCTTGTATATTTTTTCTAGTGTGGAACCAATGAAGATGTAGTAACGTGTTAAGCATTTATAATTTTGGGGAATTTTTTTTCATGGTACTTGTTGAAACTGTGCTTTGGCGTGCATCCTTTTTATTTAAAAAGATATAGGTATATAAAATGGTCAGTACCATTTTTCAGTATTTTTCTTCTCATAAAATTGAACTGTTTAACCAGCTGTTTTCTGGAAGTCCTTGTAGGTAAGATTCTTCTGTCTCCTTTCTCCATGAGCAAAACCTAAATAATTG
>WEIV01011330.1:4018-17972 GCA_013390005.1 Calyptomena viridis | reverse complement strand
CCACTCAGAGAAGTCAATCTTCACCAGTTCATGGCATTCCTGCTACTTTACTTCCTACAACATACAACTTGCAGCACAAACTTTTTCCCCCTCAAGCTTAAATATTCTACAGGCACACACTGGGTCTCCCCATCCTTCTGTATTATCCACTCTGGTCCTTGAGCAAAGACAGTCCCATGAATGGGTTTGCCTTCTACCATGGGAGGAGAAATCCACACTGACTTCCTCATGTGTAGTATGGGAACCTTATCTCTTCCCACAGTGTGTGGGGGTTTTGTTTGGGCAGGACCAGAGTGTTAGCAGATCCCTTAGTGTTAACCTGCCAAGTGACTTCTGCTAAATTTGCATCTCAGTGCTTCCATGCCCCATTAACTCATGCTCTTGACATAGTCTTCAGCAGCCCATTACACCTCTCCATCTTTACAGAGGCTTGTGGGTGATAAGGAATATAATATATCCATCAATGCCATGTTTATTTGCCCAAGAGTTTATAAAGTTATTTCAAAAATGAGTTCCCATTTTGTGGTTCAATTGGCCCCATAGGGCATTAGACACCATCCAAGAGTCAGTGTAGAGGTACAGTACAGTCCACCTTTTCTTATTCAACAATCTTTAGGGCGAGTTGGATGGCTTTGGCTTCTGCAAATTGGCTTGACTCATGTTGTCCTTCAAAAGTCTCAATGACTTGTCATGTGGGACTCTACACACCAGCTCTCCACCTCTAGTGGTTTCATGTCACTTTTCTTTTATGATTTTTTTTGGTGTGTTTTTTTAGTTTGGTGGTCTGGTGTTTTTTTTAGTATATATACAAAATGAATAGACATTGAACAAAGATACAGTGTTGTTTATCTCTCTCTATGGAAAACTGCATTCTGAAAACCTATAATGACCTTGGCATTCTGCTTAATGAGTAAATGGAGTATTCGGCCATATCTGATAATGAAAATGAGGCATGCTTAATTAACTTAGCACCCAGCTAATCAGCAGTTAATGCAGTCTTGAAAATTAATAAGTTATTTCATCTTGGAGGGTCAGAGCATGCATGTAGAGAAGGGACAAGCATCCTTTTATACCTTAAACACGCGGCAAATATAAATGGCAAACAAAAATTGATGTCACCTGGAGGTTTCAGTGGGTAGCATGGCTTTGATTTATGCTCTCTTCAGCCATCCACAAACTGTTTATAACTCTATAATGAAACTTTATTAGTTGACATCCTGCAGGTAATTGCACTGGAGGATCCATTAGATTATCAGCAAAACAGCTCTGGACCAGCAAGTTAGATTGGATTCACTTTAGGAAAAAAAACACCTGAAAGTGAGGGTTTCAGTTGCCACTGCATAAATATCCCAGAATAGCCTTCTGGGATTTTATTCACAGTAAATATTAGGTAGCAGTGCCTGACTGGACACCTGCAAATATCTCTGTCCTAATTTTACTTGGCTACAGACAGTAATCCAGAACTAAATGAGATAATTTCTTCCAAAATCTTTCTCTCTCAGCAGGGATTTTATTGTTGGTCACAGCAATGACTTAATATTCAGGGCCCAAACACTGATGTTTGAGGAAGAGGCCATCAATTTAGTTCCCTGCACCACAAGGGATAATCAATGGAAATCTTGCTTTCACTGTTCATGTTCAGAAATCACAGTTAACAAAGGACTTGCTTAGTACAACAGGAATCCTCTTGTTCCACTTTCTTCATTTCTGTGAGGTGGATTCTTTGGCAATTTTGTCTTTAATTTTGAAATATTAAATGGTTTTCACACAAAATCTTGATCAGGAAATAGCAACTATGAGGATGTTTTGGTTAGGATTTTTACATTTATTAGAAGAGCAGAAAGTTAAATGTGCTAAATGAAACAGTGTCTACACACCCTGAATCAACAGGAATAGTGTCTGGATGTTGGTTCCACAACCTCTGAGTTGCTGTCTTGTCCCTAACTTTAGCAGTAGGTGTCTTTAGAGGCCACAGGATTCACACCATACCTTTTGCTATTGGAAAGCAGTCCTGGGCATTGCAGGCCTCCCAGAGAAATGGGTGGCACTGGGGACAATGAGTCCTCAGCCTCCATGTCAGGTCTGTGATTCTTTGTGGCCTTATGTCACATGAATCCCTGCAGATGCACCTACTGCTTTCCTCTTGTTAAAAGACTGGACATCCTACACATGATCTTGATAAATGAGGCAGCAAATGTGGAGGGAGTTGATATTCAGCTTTTTCTCCTCTGTCTCTGTTCATCCGCCTACTAGTGCTGTCTGTCTTAAAAAAGATATAAAACAATGGAAAAGTTTAAACTGATTTTTAACGCGATCATGCTACCTTATCTGGTGCACCATCTGTGAGGGAACCCATTATCAGTTGTGAATCTTCACGAACTTCAGGAGCTTTGGAATTTGGTTGTGGAACAAAAGGGGAGCATTGCCATGCCCCTGCTGTCAAGCACCCTGTAGCATTTCAAATGACAGATTTTACTTGGCAGTGTTGGATTTCTGTGCAGTCAAGAGTGTACCACAAAGGTATTGACAAAACATCTTGTCCTCAAAGGTGAATGTTTATTATAGTGATGTCTGAGGAGAGCTGAGCTTTTTTTGTTGGACCAATACTGTGATGTGTACACAGACACTGACTAAACTGTTAGCAGGGTTTGCAAAGAATGCTAATAGGGTTATTATAGCAGTGGTGATCTAAGAACAAAAGCAAGGTAAAGATTGCATGAAAAAAACAGTATTTTTAGGCTTACTAGCTATGTCCTGTAAAGTTTCTAGAGTAAGGTGTTTCTGCTATTAAAAAATTTGGATCCCAAACTAGAGATTTTCTGTAAATATCTGTAAATATGAAAGTTGCTTTTGGACAGCCCTTGGAATGAATCCAGATGTGGCCTTTGTGTTTCAGTTGCTATTCTGCACCTGTTCTGCTTTGCTAACTGTGTTTTTAAGAGAGTCTATTTACACATGGGGAGTAAATTCTGGGCACTTCATTCTCTGTGTGATGTTGCACTGGGTTAGATAATGTGCTTTGAGGAGGAGAAAGGCACTGAGAAAACACTGAATGGCATGTTTTTCTTAGCTATTTCTAAGTGTTCCATTTCTCTTAGTATTCTGAGTGAACACAGCATCTGTACAGCCTGCTTGAGGGTGATGAGGGCCTCTTACCCAGCTGTGATACTGGTGCTTGCACACCTCTTTGCTGGCATTGAGTGTGTTTTGCCAGACTCTTATTACCCACCCTCAGTGGGTATTAATGTTTATCATACGGTTGAAATGGATTGTAAAGGAGGAATCTGTGTATTGCCTTTTGGTTTATCACTTTGCGCAGTCTGAAAATAATGTTGTTTTCATATATTTGATGGTCAGACTGTAGAGTTGATGAAAACAGAAATGCTACAGAGAGCGTTACTGGAAAGAAGCAGAAAGGAGGACAGCACATCCCTCTTTGCTGCCGTTAATATCCAGGTGTGGCACAACTGAGCTGCATCCTTCTGGAAATGCCATGGGGCAGGAGTGCTTTGGGCTGGGCTTGTGTGCCAAACTGCTCTTGAAATCCCTTGGGAAGGTACACAGGTTTAGCCTATATCATGCTTTAGTTCCCTTGCCTTCTTTTGAGGCTTCTTTTAATCAAAACTCTGAACTGGAAGAGAGCAAAGTAGCATGTCAAGGGAGCTCTGCCTCCTACAACAATACAGAAATCAAAATCTCTTGGATGCCTTCAGCATTCATGGTGTCCTGCAGCAGCAGCTGATTTGAGATCATAAATCATCTCTTCACATATGGACAGATAGTGGTGTGAGAATGGTTGTTCTTATCTCCAGGAGGACTTTCTTCTTCTGTGGGTATGGGAAAAATCCAAATATGCAGCAACTGCAGGATGGGAAGGAGGGAGGGTGGTTCTTTTTGCACTAGTATGCCAGCAAACCTCAAGTGAACACCTACTCCTGAAGTGAGTTAGCTCAATGATTATGGAGGTCTGATAAGGATTGAGTTCTAATATAACCCTTAGGTGTCCTATGTTGGATTTGAGTGCATGTATTCTGTCTCTGTTCCATATTCTTTTCTCCCAGTAGGTGGTCTTCTTTCCATGTTTACTTAACTTAGCTAAATGAGCAAGTCTTAGTCTTTCAATACAAAAAGAACCACCTGAACTCTTTAGAGGCAGCCTAATTACAGAGAGAGAACAGTTATTTTCTGTAGATGTGAAATCCCATTTGGAAAACTTGCACCCAACATCATTGATTTAGAATAATACACAAATATATGTGTATAAATGTATTTATGAGTGTGTGTATATAGATATAGTGTCTGTTTGTGTAACAGGACTCCTGAACTCATATGTTGTCATAACACCATTTCCTTAATAAAGGGGTGTTTCCTAAGTGTCTGCATCTTTAAGCTAAACATCAATGACCAAAGGGTGTAATGTTAAAGGGAAGGTCTCATGAGTCCTTAATACCATAGTAAGCAGTTCTTCTGATTGTCTCACATATTTCTGAGACTTGCTGTTCCTAGATCTGGTCACAGCTGTCCCATGATTGTGCCCCTGTTCTGAATCTATTCAGTCACTTTCAGCTGAAACTCCCAAATTGCTGGCTGAAGACTTACTATTAGTCTGCAAATATTGAAGTTATGATTCTGTGTGAGGTATGACATTTAGCTAGTTGGAGAGGTAAGGTGGGGAGAAAGCTCTTTTCTGTTTAATATTTTTCATTAGCTTATTGACTAAAAGATAGGTTTTTAGCATAAGATGCAGGACTTTGCCTACACGAAATTTCCTATTAATTTAGAGGAACTAAATATGGAAAAGACTCCCACTTCCATTGTCTCTTTTATTCTGTTCCTTGAATGCCCCAGTTGGACTTCTAATGAAGTGTTTCCTCCAGCTGTCAAGAAAGTTTACACTATGATCTTAACTGTGTCTCCTAGCAACTCTTCATCCTTCTGCTCATAAAGGAGGGTAGCTTATACTTTTAATTAATGTAATTCTAAGCCATGACCAATGAAAAGCAAATGTTGAAGAATAAATGTCAACCATACTTTAAACAGAAAGCAAAAAGTGTACATCATAATTGTTTATCTGCTTTAGCATTGCATTTAATTTTGATGAGATGAGATTTTTATATGTCGTTGCATTTTAAATTAAATTTTCAGTTCTGGCTGGCAATGTGGTTATGACCACTGTCAACCATTTGACTTTGGGACTAAGGGTCATTACTCCTAGAACTTTTGTTTAGCAACTTGTTTGAACATGACCAACATGGTACTTGGAGGGCAATTAGCTTCCTATTTATTTTATTATTTTATTTGGCTGTCTTGCTTTTAACCCTACTTCTTCCCTGCATGACTGAGTTATGGTGAGATTGAGTACAACTCCTACATTAAAAGATTTCAACATTGGATTGCATTCCTGTTCTGCAATACTCAAGTAAATCAAGTAACTGAAATACTTGCACCAGTCCATTTATTGTGATATTTTCTTAGCATTTCTCATGTATAAAATATTAGGCATTAAAGAGTTTTTCCCCATTCTCTCTCACTTCGTTATCATTAGCACGTTGTGAAAGTGGAAACTGAAATCAAAGAATCTTTTAGCTGTATTACAGGCTGCGCATGGATGGCAGCTGTGTGGGAATTATACTTCCTCTAGGAATTTGGGAAGAGTAAAACATCTGATTGTATCTGAGATTTCTAAACTGACTAATGAGATGGCATGGAAGCAAAGTTAAAGCTAACTAAGGATTTACTTTTCAGTGATAGATTTTCCACATTTAGAGATATCAGTGTTTTTTGTATAGAAATTAAAGATCTTTCTCATGTTGTAATGAACTATCTTTTCAGTTAAGAAGATCAAAAGTTTTCAGTGTTTGCATTCTCAACTCTGAAGTGGCCAGAAGGCTTCTGTTGCATTTTTTGGAAAATAGATTCTCTGAAAGAGCAAACTTTCAGAGAAAGAGGAGTATCCAATACCCCAGGGTGCTGTGCAGACCTCCAGAAAGACCTCAACAGGTTGCAGACATGGGAAGAGAGGAACCATCTGAAACTCAACAAAGGCAAATGCAGGGTCCTGCGGCTGGGGAGGAATAACTCCAGGCACCAGCACAGGCTGAAAAGGAGCTCTGTGGAGAAGAATCTGGGGGTCCTGGTGGACAAGAAGCTGTCCATGAGCCAGCAGTATGTGTCCTTGTGGCCAAGAAGGCCAATAGTGTCTTGGGGTACATTAGGAAGAGCAGGTAATCCTGTCCCTCTACTTGGTGGTGAGGACACCTGTCCCTCACTCCTGGTGAGGCCACATCTGGAGTTCTGTGTCCAGTTCTGGGCTCCTCAGTATAAGAGAGACATGTAGGTTCTAGAATGGGTCCAACAGAAGGCAACAAAGATGCTCAAGGGACTGGAGCACCTCTCTTACCAGGAAAGGCTGGAGGAAACTTGGCTTGTTCAGCTGAGAGAAGAGAGTATCTGAAGGGGGTGTCAAGAGGATGGAGCCAAGCAATATGGTGCTTGTGCCAAGCAAGGGTGCCAAGCAATATGATGAGGGGTAACAGGTAAACTGATGTACAGGGATTTCCATGTGAACATGAAGAAGAACATCTTTACTATGCAGGTGACAGCACTGAAACAGGTTGTCTTGAGAGGCTGTGGAATCTCCCTCACTGGAGATATTCCAGAACCATCTGGATGGAATCTTGTGCCATGTGCTCTAACATAACCCTGCTCAATCAGAGAGGTTGACTTAGTTAACCCTACTGTGGCTCCTTTCAACCTGACCTGTTCTGTGAAACTTCCATGAAAACACACAGCCAAAAAAAGTGATTAACTGCACAGTACAGAAGATGCAATGGTGGTTTACAGTAATAATATCTTTCGTTGAGAATCTTGTCTTCAATAGAGACTTAGAGATGATAAGAAAGGGGAAATACCTTTTTTTCTGGATTTCAACAACATAAGAAAAAAGTACTTCTAGAGAATGCTTTCTTCTTTATATCTTCCACTGTAGCAATGTCTTCATTCTTACTTATTTTGAACAAGTCCTACCAATTTTTTCTCAGCTTCTTAATGCAATCAATTTGTATTTCATCTTGCTCTTTAAATACCAACTTACATAAGCTCCCTCATGTATGTACATTGCAATTGTTCTTAATTATGAGGTCATATTTCTCCCATTGATACTTATGGAATTTGTAAGATGGATAGAATTAAAAGCAAGTTAATATTATTTTAAGATTTTGTATTTTAAGGTGGCTCCATGTGTTGTCTATGTAGTATCATCCAAATCCTGATTTGAATACAAGATATTTCTTATGACAAGAGTTTTCTGTAATGTTTTTCACTATGGTATCTTGAAAGCTTTGTTATCATTAATGCATCTGTTTTGAAAGTGAAGTGTTGTCTTCCTATGTTACATAAGGGAAATGAAGAGGCAGAAATATCAGGATAAAAAATACTCATTTGAAATGTTTAAATGAAAACGCTAAAGACTTGATTTTTCTGTGCCTACAACACAGAGAACTATGTACCTTTAAAGGAGACATCAAGTTCAAAGCTTAAAGGAAACCTTTAGTTGCAGCTGCTGCAGAGCTCTTGCACTAAAGACTTTCACTAAAATTGCTTCATCCCTGAGCAGCCTCATCCTGTACAATGGCTCATCCATCAAAAAATTGCAACGGTTTAACAGAAATACTTCTGATCTCAGTGTCAAGTCATCTTCATTGTGAATGAATAAAGCTGTCCCTTAGCAACCAAAGGCTTTCATTGAGTGAGCAGATCCTCCATTAATTAGAGAGGACATGCACTTTGCCAGCAAGGTTGAGCAGTATTTGCTGGTAAGGGAGGAATGGTGCAACGTGTAACCCCACCTTGAGTGCTGTGTGCTTTTGTAAGCACCACAAAATAAAAGAAGACGTTAAGCTGTTAGTGTCAAAGGAGGACAATGAAGATGGTGAAGGGCCTTGAGGTGAAGCCATGTGAGGAGGAGCTCAGGTCGCTTGGTCTGTTCAGCCTGGAGAAGAGGAGACTGAGAGGAGACCTCATTGCAGTTACTACTTCCTTGTAAGGAGAAGAGAAGGGGCAGACACTGATCTCTTCTCTGTGGTGATCAGTGAGAGGACCTGAGAAAATGGCATGACATTGTGTTAGGGGATGTTTAGGGTGGTTATTAGAAAAAAGATTCTTCACCCAGAGGGTGGTTGTGCACTGGAACGGGCTCCCCAAGGAAGTGGTCACAGCACCAAGACTGACAGAGTTTAAGAGTGTTTGATCAATGCTCTCAGACAATGCTGTGATTCTTGCACTGTCCTGTGTGGGGCCAGGAGCTGGACTCGATGATTGTGCTGGGTCCCTTCTAACTCAGCACATTCTGTGATTCTATGAATGTAGAAACTGTGAGCTGCAGCTAATGCTGTGTGGAGAAGCATAGGCTTGCTACAGCACAGCCACTGTCTTGGAGGGAAAATGTGAACCACTCTTGATAAACACATTTGTCCGTGCAACACCCAGATAAAACAAATGATTGCTGTTATTTCAGCTGTACAGGTAGAGATGTGAGACAGAGAACTGAAGCTGTGTTAGAAATCTGTGATAAGACAGACAAGTGCTATGAGCTCTGGAACAGAACCTCAATTGTAATTGCTAGTGTCCCTTTGTTCCTGGTAGCCTTGGGTTTACCTTGAAGCCTTGTCACTGTCTTTCCTCTGTCCTGCTATCTCAGTCTCTCCACCCTGTATGCTGGATTCCAGTGTGCTCTGCTGCTTTACCTTCCAAATTCCAGTGCCGTACCCAGATGCTGCAGTTCCCTGCCTTTAACTCTTTATTTTGGTGTATACCAGTTTCAGCCTTTTGTTTTCTTCATTGTGTTTCTGATGTACAGTAGCACGTTTGCTCACCATTAAAGGGGAGCTCAGTCTTATGCCTGCTATCATTCTGCCCTTTGTACTATGACAATTTTATAGACAGGATAGGGCCATAGAGAGAAGCTCTCTTTTTGCAGTAACTTATATGCAGTACTTACAGCACCACCAAGACATTACTTGTTGAAACTGTTACACTATAATTTTTGAAGTCAAGGATTAAAATTTGTCTCCTAGGTATGAAAGTCTTAATGCCTCTGACTATTTTGCTTCAATCTTTTTTCCCCCCCTCCTCTGACTGAGTGAAGTTTTAAAACATGACTGTTCATCAGAATGTATAACAAGGAAATATTGTAGGGAAATGAAGAGGGATAATACTTCTGCAAATGCTGTGTTTAACGTGATGAAAGACAAGTTTTTTAAAACTCTTTAAATAGGTATTCTGTAGGCATTTCTCCTGTCACTGTTACTCTGCTGTGTTGAAAGTGTTATGTATGCAGAATCACAAAATTACAGAATATTCTGAGTTGGAAGGGACCGACAAAGATCATGAAGTCCAGGTCTTAAGTGAGTGGCCCATACAGGGATTGAATCTGTGACCTTGGTGTTATTAGCACCATGCTCTAACCAAATGATGCAAATCCCCTCCTGCTTTTTTTTTAAAAACTTTAACTAGTTGCTGTAATACAAGGGTAAAGACACTGACACATGTCAGTTTCTGTAGCTATATACAGTGGGAAACTCATAGGAAAATATCAACTTTACTAATATTTCAGTGTGAATTCCCATTCACATAATCTTTTACTGACATGAAAAGAAAAGCTCTTCCAGACAAAATTACCGCGTATTTGTAATTGCTTTCTGTCTCAAATGGCTTGTGCAACTTCTGCACTAACCAGAAATAAGATGGCATGTTTCAAAAAGGGCTTTGAAAGCTCCTTCAAAAGTCTCTTTCAGAAGCTGGAAGGCTTTTACCTTTGACTCAAAGGCAAAATGTTCTGCCCACATGTTCCATCTCTATCATCATCTCATCTCAATTTTATTTGCTGACATAGAAGTTCGCAGACAGATGGGTACATGCCCTTTTGCTGCTTTTTGCAGTGACAAAGCATCCCAAATACTTTTGTTACATCTGTGCTGTATTTGCTCAGCTGAGCAGCCAGAGTTTTCAAATTACTACCCATTTTCTGGTGCTTCTATTTTCATGGCTAGTAAATCAAACATACTTTTTTGGGATGCTGGTTTTTTTTTTCCAAAACCATCCCCTGTATTCTCCCATCTCTGAAGTCAAGCTGCAGTTTAGGATGCTTAGAAGCTATGAAATCTCATGGATAGTTTCTGGTGTAAGAACAAACTATGCCTCCTTACAGGAATTCCAGCAACTTCCCTCATGGCATGCAGTGTTGCATCCTCTGATAGAAGTTTATACTCCTGCCTGTGAGCTATTAAAGTAGTTGCTATTACAATCCCATTAGTCCAGTCTGAAATAATTTAAAGCGAGATATTTGATCACTTAAGGTGGTACAATACTTCAGCACTGCAAAAGCTTGCACTTGAACATGAAACAGGACCAATTAGCTGTCAACTGTCTAATGCCTGAAATTACTGTTTCACTGATTCCTTGATTTAAGCTAAAGTTGAATAAACATTCTTCTTTGCTGAATATAGTCAGAAGGAGTTGATGGAGAGAAAAGGAAACCTTGCATAGCTTTGATTTCAGCATGACTTACTTTACAGAGCAGGATCTATTCAATTATACTTGCAGTGAAGTATGTACATGAGTAGCAGGCAAAACACATTTTCCTTAAGAGTTTCAAAAAACTTAGGGGCATGTAAAAATAGGTATCATCAGCTCTTTTGATCTCGGAGATCTTGGAAATGACGCTGTATCACCCAGTACTCACATTCATTCTTCAGAAACATCTTTGAAAGAGCTGTGTGGTTTTCCTTTTTCCTGTTTTTTTTTAAGATGCATTTGGCCATTGCGGGAGAGTGCACGTGGGTTATCTTTAAAGAAGGAACTGTAATACTGAGCACTCAGATGAAGTCCTGACTGCTGTGGGTGATTTCTGAGTCAGTCTGACAGTGAAGTCCAATGCCCGAAGAGAAAGAGCTGCCTTCCTGCAGCTTCAGATGAAGGTGGTCTGACTGTGGTGTGTGCTCATAATGTACTACATAAAGGCAAGAAAGCAGGGGGTCAAAATGCTCCGTTTAAACAGGTAATGCCATTTAGGGCATCTGTAGGTACTACTGGATTGTACAGTTATGGGTGGAAAGTTCATTTCTTTGCAGTTTGTCATTAATATAGAAAAAGGAAATCACTGAACCTTCTCTTCCCAATACCCCCAGAATCTCCCCTCCTCCCAAAGGTTTATACAATATCTAAAACATTTCAGTAATCAAATAATGAAGTCACAAACTCAGAATATTTATTCTCCTCCCGCAGCCCCTGTAACACTTGGAATATGCTCTCTTTTCACCCTCTCTTTCCTTTCTATTTTTCCACCCATTTATATACATGTGCTTCTGAAGAGTAGTTTAGGATTTAGTATGAGACTTTTCCACTTTGCTAGTACAGAGTCTTTTCACAATAGGTTTTTAACATTTGTTGCAATAATCTAAATGTAATTTTTCTTTTTCAGCTCCTCAGTCTGGTTGCCAAACAGACATGCCTATTTTTCACATGCTGTTAATCATCTGGACTGAGATATTTGGACCGAAAGATGAATAAAGCAGAGAGAGCTTTGTGTAAAGAACAGTGGGCTAATAGTGATGGCTCGTGCTGTGCTCCAGTCACAGTGGGCAGGATTCACATCATGGACCATTGTGTTGGCACAGCATTGATGTCTTTATTTGAGCTCTAGCCAGTTGAGACACTCAATGGTGAGGGAAGAGGCACGGTCGCTTTTAGGTCATAATTTGTCAGACCTGTTTTTAGATCTAGTAGATGCCATGGCTAGATTACTCATGCCCTGTGAATGCCTATTTTTCTCCACTGACTGGAAAGAGAAGGTGACTCTTGTAGATTGAGATATCAGTATTTGTTGTGATTCTTCTGTATCAATTTAGGCTAGTCATTGTGAATTTAGCAGTATTTTCCTCCAAAAAATGAAGCATCATATATCAAGGAATGAAATGAGATGTATTTTTGCATCTTCACAAAGGGGCAAAAAGGGATATTTGTGGTGTTCAAGGAAAAAATGTTTAAAGGGGGGAATAAAACATTGCAATGAACTAAGCAAATGTGGAACAATTTTCAGCTCTTCGTTTCCTGTCTCACTTGAGACATCCTTGCCATGTGTCATGTCTGCTCATACCAGAAACAGGATTGCTCTGTACTTTTTACTGCAGGCAAGGAATGTGTTTGCTTTGGCCAAAAGTAATTTGAGAAATTCAGTAAGATCTTTCACAACTTTTTTTAATTGTAGAATTCAGTGGATCAAGTAAAATGGGTATTCATGAAGGGATATTACAAGTTATTTCAGAAATGTATCCTTTACACTGTTTTCTTGTCCACTTATTGGGTGCTGAGGAAAATACTTTGATCCTAGCAAGAAATCAGTTACTGTAGGTAGTATGTAATGAATTTGTGGTTGAAGATATTTTTTTCCTCCTCCAAGGAATGGTAGGATAGTATCAAAGGAGGGAGAAATTTTAGCAATTCCCAAGTAAAACAGGTATGCCAAGAGGGTTAATGAAGGTGAAGGAGTTTATTCTTAATGGACTTAATCCAAGAGATAGTGCTTTTCATTAACAAAAATTCTTGATGAACCTGAAAGGAAACAAGTCTGTCTGGAAGGGAATAATTTGTTGTGAAAATATTTGCCAACAAAGGAGCAAATTTTCTGTACAAAAAAACTCTTACCTGCTGCTTAATCACTTGAATAACGTGAGCTATTGGTCACCGATCAGTAAGACAGCCGCTAACCTTGCTATCACTTTAGGCATCAAGTTGAGCAAAAACTTTCAAGTTAATTGTTTCATGTAGATTCATCTGTGATTTCTAGACGTTCCATTGAGGTTTAAAAAATAGAAAATCTCTGTTCCTCAAAGTCTTTGTGCTGTAAAACATGATCCTTCTTTGTATATCTGAAAGTCAAGGTCCCTTGCCAAGGTGGCTGATCACTTTTGCCAGTATTTCTCTAATGTGGGGCAGATATCTAGAGGGGGGATGTTGGGTCAAGTCCCACTGTCAGTAGGGAGAAAATGCTTAGAGTGGTTGTACAGGTTTATCATACTATTCTGAAAAGTCTGAGTTGTGTTTTCTCTTTATATGTTATTTTGCATGTAAATATATATAAGGATAAAGTATGTACAAATGTGTTACTAATAGCACCTGTACTGAGCTGTGATGCAGAGATAAGGAAAAGTGCCAGAACTACCCTAATAAAATTCTGGTAACAGCAACAGAGGAAAAATAAAATGCTGATTTCCTTGGTACTAAGCTCTTCTAACCAATATATTTTACTATTAACTCTTTGTTAGTTCAGTGTGGGTGTTAGATAATGTGGCATATCAGGTTAGTGGAAATGGGTATGTTCTCAAAGGTATTGTACAACAGGAAAAGACAAAATTATGGAGACTGAACAGATGTATACTAAAAATGACTCCTTGATTACAGGTCATGAGTAAGATGTTAACGTCAGTAATGATTGCCTTGATTCATTTCCTGGAAGATGTGATGGGCATCTGGTTGAAAAGTTGCTGTCGTTTCTCGTAAGAATACAAATCCTTTTGCCTGTTTGATGGGCGTGTGTTGTGGATGAAGACAAACTAGCTATTTTTTGTTAAAATAACTATGAATTAAATTAATCAGGGTTTTTCATGATGATTCTGACAGTAATGTGGAGTGTACTTCTGGTTTTATACCATTGCTTCAGAACAACCAGATTTGTGGCTGGTGATTTCTTGTGCTCTTGTCTTTGAGGAAACTTTTCTTATTCAGATAAGTTCATCAAAATATTGCTCACATAAGGTATTCAGAAGATTATTTTTTATTAAATTATAAACTGATAATTCGGTTGCATTGATTTTGCACTTATAGTTACTAAGGTATTTATAGGTGTTATTTCCAAGGAACCTGAAACTGAAGGAATTAATGGAGAGAAGGGCTCTGT
>WEIV01011329.1:1024-16828 GCA_013390005.1 Calyptomena viridis | reverse complement strand
TTTTTTTAAAGATCTTTCAAACATTATCATGTATTATTAAACTACACACAATTTATATCTTGGGTTTTTTTGATTATGGGAAATTGGAAAAGAAGATATAATAATTGGCAAGTTATAATTTCCCTATGTAGTGACAAAGAATATAAAATATGTCAAGCAGATGTTGAAAAAATATGATGATCTGCAAGGTTTAAGAAGGTTTATAAATATGAGTGTGTTATATATATGTATANTTAAATACCTGAGCATGGCAGTTGATTTGTTTGTGTGTACATATATATGTGTGTGTGTGTCTATATATAAGTGAGAGTAATTTGAAACAGAATACCTAGAAACCACATAACTCTATACTTGCATTACCAAAAATGTTAGAAAAATATTTCATACTTCAGGTGTTCTATCTTGAAAAGAATGAGAAAATAACAAAATATATGGATACATAGTGAAACTCAGCAGGAATAGGACTGTGGTTTGCATAATTTTATCATTTTTATTTAGACTTCTGAAAGGTAATCATTGGCAGTATTCCTTTTTCTTTGCTTTTAAAAAATTGTGAGTAAATTGTAGTCCTCATAAAAATGAAGTTCCAATAAATGTGATTTAGGTAGGCAAGCCGTGACCTTATATGAAAGAGAGCATACATGCTTCTAGCATTTTTCATCAGTTTCAATCTGCATTACATGCCTTTCCCATCTAGCCTGGTGTCTCTACAGAAAGGACAGAGGAATGTGTAAATTCATGTGTGAATTTACATATTGTACAGCAAGTGATAGTTACCAGCTATTTCTCCTTTTCTCCATTGATCTTCGCTGAATCATTTCTTGGAGTGTGTGAATGCCAGCAGGTTGCTTAGGGATTGATCTCAGCAGTAATTAAATGGTTAAAGGGCACCTCCATCATGTCTGCAGAAGAGTACTGGCTAGTAGGAATGGTGCAGAGCTCAGTAGACAGCAAGTGCGCCTCTACCAGACTATTTCTTTTCTTGGGAAACCTAGATAAATGTGAGATGGTGACCTGGAAGGAAACTTTCTGTTATTTCTCCAGCCTGCTCATTCCTGAACCTGCATGCTCTCTATGTGTGCTAGTAAGTACCACGGCACCCTCAGCTTCCATGGTTCTCTCATCAATATGATGCATGCCATTGTAGACTTGCATGAAAAGCGAGGTCCAGTGGCTGAGAAAGGAGGAAAGGTTGTATACTGAAGCATTGTTTCAATGTGAAGTTAGGTAATGGTCAATGTGTAAACCCAGGAGCTCAGAAATACATCAAGATGCACTTATATAAATGTAAACCCCACCCCCCCAAAAAAGTAAAAAATTTGTACATAATTATAAGAAATTAGATATGCAAACGCATTGTAACACTTTTAAGTAGGAAACTGACTAAGCCATCAAAGTAATGCCCCACTTGTGTCCTAAGAAAGAATTTGAACTGAGCTCCATATAAGCAGTTCCGTTGCTAAGCCAGTGTGCAGTGTACTACTCACCATGACTTAAATTAAGAAGATAAAGCAATGAAATGTCCAGTCTTAATAGGAAGTTGCTTTTACTGGATCAAAGTCTTTTATTCTGCAGCATGTAATTCATCACATTTTCCAAATGTTATCAACAGTTTTGAGTGGATATATTGTTGTTCTTAAAGGTGTGCTTTTGCAATCAGAAAGTATGCAACATTGTCCATAATGAATTTTGCCAGCACTTTTTTTGTCTCAAGGAAATGATACCAAAGCTGTAGAATGGATAGTCACTGAGGGATGTGAGTGGATCTGCATAATACAAAACATTCAGCCTTGACTCCCAAGAGCATTTGGGGAATTCCATTACTGAAAGTTTTCTTGGGAACTAAAGTAGCCAGATTTATGTAAAATAGGGCCAGGTTTCATGATGTTAAATTACTGATGATGTTAGATGACACAGTCAATAAAAGTGTGCTGCAAATGTATACAATTAGTAATAAAGTGTAATTTCAGTGCACATGTGAAGTTCTTAGGTAGTACCAAATTAATAGATTTTTGCCTTTAGAGGTAAATAAAGGCATTAATAATAAAATGGTAAGTTCACAGTGATATTCTGCTTTTGGGAGTGGTAGAAGATACAATATGTTTTATCAGTTTCTTAAAATGTATAATATCTAATAAATAAAAATATCCCATTTGCTCAATTTTAAATTAGTTGTTTAATTTTCAGTAGGTTTGATTTTCTACTGTTCAAAAATCTGAAAAGTAGTAGCCCTTCAGTATTGTTCATTGTAGGATGGACAGCTGGCCATGTGGTGTTGGACTGGATTTGGGCCTAGCTGACCTGCAGCCTTAAAAGATGCTAAAACCAAAGGTATGACCTTAAAAGTACATGATTCAGCACATCCTGTTAATGGCAGAAGGCTGCCTACATGACCTCCTTGCTTCGAGCTAATGGCAGACTGTTTTGATTAATGATCAAATGATATAATAATAATGATATACACATGTTTATGTTTCATTAACACCAGTGTTAACCTGCCACATATAATATGACCAATTATGTCTGTCCTTGTCTTTCCAAGCACCAATAGTCTTTGTGGAGTCACTGTGTATAATGGGTTCATAAAGCGCCCTCAGGGTTCACGCCCTGAGGATCCTCCTGAGATCTTTTCGCTCTGTCTCTTCGCCACGAGACCCCCCTGGACAGCAACAGCTCATGGTTGGGCTTCTGGAAATTATTTTCTTTACCTGGATTTATACCCTGTATTAACATAATTTAATTGCAGTTGTCTAAATGAAACATGAACATGCTGGCTTTGGTTGGTCCCTCTGTAGACATAAGCCAGACTTTAAGGAAAGTAGTCTTAGTTTGGCTGAATCTCTAGAGCTGACAAGAGAGTCAGCTACCTTAAGTATGACAGGTGAGTGCAAAGAGGTGGTGGGAGCATAGCCTATTTATTCAACACATATCTTAGAAATTTGTTTTGTATCCTAATCTTCCTCTTATATTTTCTCTGGAAAATGACCATAAAAAGGTCATAATATGACTGCAGAAACAATTTACAATACGTGTTAATGGCAGAAGTTTCAGTCTTCTCTCACCCTCCTCCCTCAAATATTTTATTCTTTTCAGAACTTTTTCTAAAGTATTATCTCATCTTTAGCCAAAATGATGAGGTAACACTAGTGTCCACAATAAATTATGACTGAGGATTGATTATAGAAGATCATGACTTCATGAATGGAAGACACGGTAGTTCAATGGTGAAGAAATACCTATGTATTGCAATGCTACTTTGGACAAAATCTGTATATTTGGGAGAAAGAATGACTCAGGATTAAAATACCCAGGCTTTGAATACAACCAAAGTAACCAACTTAGAAATTGTTAATTCAAAAAATAAATTCCTTGTTCTAAACTCCACCATAACGTGTCAGTTTGTTGCCAATCTTTCTAGTAAGGAAATGTAAGTCTCAGGCTATCTGTTCACTTGGGCAACTGTTATTACTTTGTTTACATGTAAGATTTTTATTCCTGAAGGAAAAAAAAACACAAACAAAAAACCCAGCACTTTTCCTGGTGCACAACTGTTCATATCATTAGAATGATATATTGAGTGATTTCTCAATAATCCTCATACTATATTTTCTCTCATTTCAAAAGAGAATCGCTTCCTGCAGTTATGCTTTAAATCTGCCTAAGAGAGGTGCAGTATTCATGGGAAAAAACCCTATACAATAAAAAGAATGCAAATGCAAGGCGCTAGGCAAATATGTTTATATTTTGATTTAAGTTTTTTTTAACCTATATTTATGGATACTTTCTGTACTGAAAAGCACTGCTTCATGATTTCAGATATAACTTTCTTCTGCTTTGTCTGGACACTTATTATTTTTGAAGTTTAACATAGTTACATGATCTCTAGATACAGTAAGAAAGGTCTTAAGCCTGGTCTTATAATACGTTAGACACACACTTCAAAAGAGAATTTAAGTTGTAGCACTCGATCTAAGTTTATTGTTGTTTCAGTCTTGTTTTTAGATTTTGCAGAGACACTTATGGAGCATTCTAGTAATTTCTGTGTTGTTGAAAGGAATATACGAATCTCTGTTTTTCAGGGAAACACAGAACAGGAGACAGCATCAGCAATCACTGTACTAGGAAACACAACCTCCAAAAGCCAATGAAATTTGTAAAGAAATCTTCCTGTATCATTTCACTGTATTTGTGCATCATTTTGTCATCTAAGATAGGAAGCTAGTGGAATTTTTAAGACAGCATATTAGAAAATATGTTAGGCGAATAGGTAGACAGATAGAAGAAGCGGTCCTGCAAACCTCCTCAGATATATAACCATTAGTATCTCCCTATTAAATCCCTAATAAGCAGTGTACCAAATGCACTGGTATGTTCACATTTAACCACCATTTTTTCTTAGATAATCAGCAAATGCATGGGAGACAAGACTTTGAGAGCCTTTAAGAATGTGGAATTATATGGCATGAAAGAAGAAATGTGTTAATGAAAAATGGATACTGACTTCCTCTTTTGCCTACTTGTCTATCCTGGTCATGTTAGAAGGATGTACAGTATAAGGTAGCTCTACAGGTTGTTTTTTTACTTGTTTTCAAAAAGACAAGATTTCTGAAAGGCAATCTATAATGCTGTGGGTATTCATTTTCATCTACTATTAAATCCTTCCATATTCCTACTGTTTAAAATTCAAATATTCTTTTGGTTTGTCAAGCTAAGAATACAAAATTACAAGAAAATTCTGAAAAATTTTGTATGAAAGAAATGTTTAGAAACACTTATAATCAATCCCAGAATTACTTTGTAGGAAATTTAAAAAACAAAAAAGTTACTTAAGTTTGAAAAATGGCATAATTTAATAAGGAGTTTTGACTCATGTAATTACTTTAAATCAGAAGTAATGGATTACTCATGCTACATAATGTAATTGTGGAATTAGTGATTCATTACTCACTGAAGTGATGTTAAAAAAAAAAAAACAATTAAAAACCACCCACCTTAATTCAAATTTATCATTATAAAAAGGGTGTAATAGAGTGGACAGGAATGAAGCTGTTTGCTTTAATTCCTTTAAATATTCCTTAAAAGAAACTGAATGCTGTCCTTGGGATGATGTGAAAAACATACAGAAATAACAGTGCCCTCAGCTCTGCAAACGAGCTTAATTTCATTATGGGATTTAAAATTGACCTATTACTATACTTTTTTTCCTGAAGGTTACGTCTTTGGCAGAGGCAGATGGGGCACCTGTGCAGTGGGACACCTGTCTGTCATGACCATACGACTTCCTAATTCTTCCAGCTGCTTCAGTCTCATATCATTGATGGGAGGACATAGAGAAAACAACTTCTTTTCAATCTGAACTTTTCCAGAGGTTTGTCACTGTTAGGCATGGGCAAGCATCAGAAGCACTAGAATGTTTAACATGACAACTAGATTACAGCCTCAGCTGGATGACCGGGTGAGGCAGGCTCTTCTGACACTTCACAATGTGCAGGAACCTGTCAGTGTCCCAAGATACCTGGATTAATCCTATCTGATTCCAATTGCTTATCTGATGAAATACATTATCTTTAATGATTTTTTTTTTGTTCTGTTTTATGCTTTTAGACCAACAGGGCCATGTGAATGTATAATCTAACTTTGGTGATGCTTATGTCTGGAGACTCTGTTATTGATGCCTGTTTCTCTTTACTGACTATATGGATAAGCACAAATACCTAAATTCCTATAGGAGAACCATTTAATGGAGACTTAGAGTCAGTTGATTAAAGGAATATTTGTTACACTCAAGTGCTTAAGTTAGTAAATACAGATACAAGATGGCATGACTCCTGACCTGCTATCTACCTTCAGATGTAGCCTCAATCCCAGTACACAGTGTGGTCAGCTGCCTCTGCAATAGATTAAATCAAATTGGGCAACCCATGATTTCTTTTAGTTATTGCAAGAGAAACCAGCATTTAGCAACATTCCTTAAACGCACAATGAACTTTGCCTTTCCTCTTTTCCGTAAAAGGGGAAAGCATGCAGTTTGTGGCACAACTGATTCAGCTGATAATTGCAACACCCTTCTCAGCAGCTCTCTTGAGTTTTGAAGGCAATGAACACAATCTGTCTACTGTTCACCCTTATTTGCTTTGGGAATGAAGGTAGTAAATGGTATGCAATGTCCTATTAGTATATATCAGTAATCATTCTTTTTTCATTTCTGACATACGGTAAAGAACAGAGACAGTATATTAAAGTATATTCTTGAAACCAGAGAGTAATCAAGAAGACAATGTAATGTAATGTATTTGAGAGCTTTCTGATTTTGAAACCAAATATTAAGTATGCATCCATTGTATCTTGTATAAAAAAAAGGATGATTTTCAATAATAGCTTAAAATAAAAGTTCTCTACTATTAAGACACAGAAACATTTTCAACTCCATTTCAACTTAAATCCTGGAAACATTTGTCCAAATACATAAGTTTTCTTTAAGGAGGAAGCTTATCGGCAAAAAAAAGAGGGGAAAATAAGGATGGGGGGATTTAATTTGAACTCCTGATTCAGCTATTTTCAGTGGTTTTTAAAAAGAAAAAAAAATGAAGAAAGGATAAAGGATGTTTTCTGCAGAAATATAAAGATGCAAATAATATGGAGAAAGACTAAATACTTTATTTAAGGGGAAAAGCTGCCACAATGGGCTCTGAGTGGTTTGGCAAAAGACTGTCACGTTGCTTGTGCAAACCCATATTGGATTATTTCCCCTTAAACAATGAAGTTTTTCTTTGCTGCTATACTTTGGGGAATAAAGATGAAAAGCTACTAACAATTTGGCTGCATGTTTTTAATAAAATCCAGGTTTTTCCTTTGAGGTCACTAAAAGAAGCACAATTTCTAATTCATGTTTTAACAAATCCATAATGCATCAGTAGACTCACCTTCTTCCTAAAAGAATACCACAGAAAAATCACACTGTGGGTACAAAAAAAGAAATGCACATCACTATGAATAAGTAGTTGAATAGAAAAACTAGTTCTTAGAAACTTCTGGTTCCTGTTTCCTGAACTATTTGCATGTTTATATTACTCAGTCATTGGGAAGAAATAAAAATAGGCAAAAATTGTTTTGGGACTAGTGATTAGACTTGAAGTCTCTCTGCTTCCTTTTGGCTTGGTTCCTTTTTAGTCTTAGAAGTCTTGTATTTTTGGCAGTACATTGAGCTGACTTCAGGAGCAGAGGTGGCAGGCCTGCCCATCCCAGCTTCCCAGGGCTCTGTGTTGTGTGCAGCTTGGCAGGTCTGACATGGAAAAGATCTGTCATCCATCCACCTCTCCCACCACCCTTAGGTAGAACTAGAACAAGAATCCATGTACTTTAATACTGTATTTTATATTGGACTTGAAGCTTCTGTGTATATTAGGTTTTCTGAATTCAGTTTAGCACCAGTTTCTCTGGATTAGATCTGACGAAAATGCAAATTAATGTGCTAGTGAGGCACTTTCCTATTTACAGGAAACTGTATTCCAATTCCAGGACAGTTGGGTTCTTTGCTTAGGTGGCAGTTCAAAATAAAGGCTGCATTGAACTCTTAGTTTTAAGCACCACATTCTTTAGCAAAAAATGCTTTGCATCATTTTGATTTCACTTTACATAAAACAAATGTAACATATTTAGGGATTAAGCATAATTGAAACAGATGCCATACAGCATAATAAAAATGTTGAAAAATAAAAAAGTTGAAAAGGTTTTAAATTCAAATAGGAAATAAAGTGATCAAAATGGGTTTTTTTTAGGTTTGTTAGTGACAGCTTTCAGAGAAAAGTGGAACAGTGACTGTGAAATTATTTTTAACAAATAATTAAAAAACACAAGTCTGCTGAGATAATTTCCTTTTTTTTCATTTATAGGATGAATGGACTTCAAATGTTTCATTAATTTTGAGGCTTTTAAAGTTTTTACCTTTATTTCCCTACATTTAAATAAGAGCAACATGTTTAGGAGAAACTAGATTTTAATTTTTCAAATCTGTGCCACCTTCACTGAAGATCTGGATTACTGCATGCTATCTATGAAAGAAGAAATATGCTATTCAGTTTGCTAGCTGCTGTTCTCCAAGCTATGCATGTGGCAAGGCACAAACTGTTAAACACACAGGTTAAGAAATATGTGTGGTTAAAATGTTAAAATAGTTTATATGCACAAATGTCATCTGAGTAAAAAAAATAAGGAGATATTGCAGTAACTATGTATGCCAAATGATGATTCCTCTGTGGATGTATTGCAGTGGATTTATTAAAGCAGATACCTGAAAAAACATAGGCAATGTAGATTTTATGTTTGCATGGCTAGCAAATTTCCAGAGTAGCTTAGACTAATCTAAACACTATCTGCCACTGCTGCCGTAATATCTCCTCTCTTGACTTATTTCTTCCCCTAATCTGACTCTACAAGATGCTATTAAAGCCCACACATTTAAGACAAAGTAACAAAATAGTTTTCTTCTAGGTTAGCATGCTGAAGCAGTTTGGCACAGAGTTTAACACGATCCAAAGCTGGTATAGGCAAAGAGTGGAAATGTGCACAAGGACACAGGAAAGGCTGGAACTGAAACAGCCAGTATTGACATTGATGCAGACTGTCACTACAGTCTTAGGGGTTTAGGCCAATATGATGGCCACTCATGCTGAAGCATATTTAGTCATACTAACTAACTTAAAGTATGGCATGACCCATTTCAACCACATGTACCACTGCAGGAGGCTTTCCAAAGGAAGCTGAAAGGCTCTTCACCTAAAAAAGCCCATTATTATTAGTATCCCATATGGACAAATCATAATTTCTTTTCTTAAATATAGGGGAAATAGGATAAGTTGGAAACGCATAGCAAAAATAAGAAATATTTAAAATATCTTTTTCTCAGAATCGTAGAACGGTTTGGGTTGGAAGGGACCTTAAAGATCTTCTAGTTCCTGCCGTGGACAGGAACACCTTGCACTAAACCAAGTTGCTCAGAGCTCCATCTGGTTTGGCCTTGAACACTGCTGGGGATCCACAGCTTCTCTGGGCAACCTGTTCCAAAGTCTCATCACCCTCACAGTAAAAATTTTTTTTCTAATATCTAATCTAAACCTACTTTCTTCCACTTTGGATCAATTTCCCATTTTACATGCTTTTGAGCATTTACATGCTCTTGAAAAACTCCTCTCCAGCTTTCTTGTAGGCTCCTTTCAGGCAGTGGAAGGCTGCAATTAGGTAACCTCAATCTTCTCTTCTCCAGACTGAACAAACCCAATTGTCTCATTCAGTAGTGCTCCATCCCCCCTAGTCATCTTTGCGGCCCTCCCCTGGACTCGCTTCAACAGATCAATGTCCTTCCTGTGCTGAGGGCATAGAGGTAGATGCAGTATTCCAGGTGGGGTCTCACCAGAGCAGAGGGGGAGAATCCACTCTGCTTTTGATACAGCCCAGCATACACTTGGCTCTCTGGGCTGCAAGTGCATGTTGCCAACTCATGTCCAGCCTCTCATCCATCAGCACCCCAAGTCCCTCTTGGCAGGGCTGCTCTTGATCTGTTCATCCCTCAACCTCTATTATTGTTACTGGAGGTTACCCCTACCTCGGTGCAGCACCCCGTGTTTGGTCTCATTAAACCACATGAGACTCCCATGGGTCCACTTCTCAAGCTTGTCCAGCTCCCTCTGGATGGTGTGTTATCCTTTAGGTGTGTCAATCATACCACTCAGCTTGGTGTCATCTGCAACTTTGATAAGGGTGAACTAAATCCCTTCAACTGCTGAAAATATTAAATAACACTGTTTACAGACCCCTAAGGGACAACGCTTGTCACTGATGTCTCTTGGGACATTGAGCTCTTGACCACTGCTCACTGGATGTGACAGTACAATAAATTACTTATTCACCTAAGAGTCCACTCTACAAATCCATCTCTATGCAATTTAGAGAGAAGAATATTTTGGGGGACCATGTCAAAGACCTGAGAGAAGTCCGGAGAAATGACATCTGTAACCCTTCCCTTGTCCTCTGATGTAGTCACTCCATCACTAGGTTGGTTAGGCAGGACTTGCCCTTGGAGAAGCCATGCTGGCTATCTTGAATGACCTCCCTGTCCATGTACCTAATCATAGCTCCTGGAGTGATCTGTCTCATGATCTTCCCAGGCACAGAGACCACAGGCCTGACAGGTCGGTGGTTCCCAGGGTCCACCTTTCTACCCTTTTAAAAGATGGATACAGTGTTTCCTGTTTTCCAGTCACTGGGCCCTCACTTGACTATAATGACTTTTCAAATATGGAGGGTGGCTTGGCGACTCCTCAGCCAATTGCCTCATGGTTCTGGATTGCATTTCACCAGGTCCCATAGACTTATGAACATTCAGGTTCCTCAGGTGGTCATGAACTTGATCTTCTTTCACAATAGGAGGGACTTTTCTCTCCCAGTCCTCATCCTGCCATGCATTCACTTAAGAGGTGTGGAAAAAGTGGTTGTCTTTGGACACTGAGGCAAAAAAATTGTCTTCTCCTCATCCATTGTTACCAGTTTACCAGCATTGTTTATCAGGGGACCTACACCTTTTTTGACCTGCCTTTTCTGGTTTAGATACCTGTAGAAGCCCTTCTGGTCATTCTTTGAATTCCTCACCAGGTTCAGTTCCACCTTTGCCTTGGCCTTTCTCACCCCATCCTTACCTAATTAAATTTTATCTCTATGCTGTTCCCAGGTCACCTGTTCTCCTGCTCATTGCTCCCTTGCAGGAAGGACCTGCAAATCTAGATTTCTAGGCTTAGTCCATGAATAAAATTTGGATTTGCACCAAACTTCATCAAAATCCTACTAGTCCCTCTCTAAGCAGCTTCCTTTTGTCTCCTCTGAGGCTTGGTGGGCTCTCACAGCATTTTCCGTCTCTGTCTGAACTGCAGATTTGCAGCTTTACACAATGAACACACTGCCCACCAGAAATTGTGGTGCTGCAAACTTCCTCTGCATCCCTTCTTTCAGGGCATGCAAAGTTTCTCCAAAACGAAAAATCATCTTCCCCATTCTTCCAGTGTTGTTTCCCAATTTCCGTAAAGGAACAATTATTTTCAGAAAGAGAAGAACAAAAGAAAAGACAGTATAGTTTTATTACAGAATAGCAGATTCCAGAAACTGTGGGAAATTGCCAGAGACAGACAAAGGCAAAGCAATAAATATACCCCAGGTTACAACCATTTTGTTTTCTGAAGACTAAGATTTGTTTTGCTAGGACTGATGGTTAGGTCCATATCAGAATGGACAATTGTTCTACTTTCTTCAGGAAATTTAGGACAAAGTAACATTTGATTAGTATATTCCTATGACATGTCACAACTCAATTAATTCAAGCATATCTTCAAAATCATAATTTTAAATTACAAAAGTCCTATAGGTTAACTAAGATATATCTTCCACCTTATTAAAAGTTACAGGGTAAAAGAATAATGACATATAAAAATATTAAACCCCACAAACCCTTTTATACTCTGTTTGGATTAGTTTATGCTACACTTACAGATGAAAATAAAATTTTCCTTATTCACATTATTCTACTTATCCTTAAATACTCAATATGTGTCTCTGCTTCATGCATGCATTTAGTGTTCTCATGAACACATTTACTATTCTGTCTTCTTTTTTCCCTCTATCACCTATGGTTTAAAGGTGTAATTTGCTTCTATCTTAAAATAAATAAAAGTTGTTGAAAAAATCTACCATTGCACAACTCACATGGGTAAGATTCTAAAACATAAATGCCATGAGTCATAAAATATTTAAAAGCATAAAAGTATTCCATTTTAACAATTTAAATAAACCCATAAACATACAATACTGAATCTCAGTGGATTCAAACTGCTACTTGCTTAGTATCAATAACTGTAAAAGTGACACATGGCATCTGCTGTTTCTTGATTTTCTTTCCCATGATATCTACTCTAGTTTCTAGTACAGGGGAAAAAAGGCAAAAAAATATTTTAAAGTACACTTTTTTCTCTGTTTTTTTCATTTCTGTCTAGGTGAGGCAGTGAATTTAAATTTCAGAGAGAAACAATAGGCAGTAAATAGTTACCCTTCAGCTTTACTAAAATACTTTTCTAACTTCAGTGCATTTAGAGCTAAGTAGTACTGCATTAAGCATTTCAGTTATTTAATAGCTTTTAAGGTCTCTTCTTTTCTTGAAGGTTACTAATGTAATATTTGTTATTACAAACCTATTTAGAGATTTTTAATATATTTGAAGCTATTTTTCTTGGCTTGTTTCTTGGCAGAAGTAAATAAAAAGAGGACTCTGTATAGCACTTAGAGAAAAAAATGTGCTGTAATTTTTCATTATTTAATTATTAAAGTAGAGGTTTCACTATCTATTTTCCCTTAGTCATAAAAGACCATTATGGATATCAGAGGGATGTTCGTAGCAGACTTGGACAGCGAGCAGTGATGACTGAATATGCTAGAATAAAGTTTATAACTTAAATTCTTCAATTCCGTCGCCCAACTTTGCCTTCTTAAAAAAAAAAAAACACAAAAGCAAAACCAAAAAAACGAAAACTAAAACTAAACAAAAAAAAAAAAAAAAAACAAAAACCAAACAAAACAAACAACTTAAAAAGAACAAATAACAAACCAACTATATGCATCTATATTTACAGAGAGGGATATAATTCATTTTATGTGCTTCCAGATTTTTGCTGGGTATAGAAATATCTTCAGCATATTCTGAATTACTTTTTGTTAAGGAAAACTAATCTGGCTCTGATGTCTTTTGTCAGCAGCTTCCCGTAAATCACAGAACCATAGAATGGGTAAGGTTGGAAGGGACCACAGTAGATCACCTGGTCCAAGCTCCCTGCTCAATCAGGGTCTTCCTAAAACATATCGTACAGGATTGTATCCAGATGGTTCTTGAGTGAGTCTCTAGTGAGGGAAACTCTACAAGCCCTTTGGGTTCTAGCGTGCAGTTACTTGCACAGTAACGAACTTCATATTCAGGTAGAATTTAGCTGACTGAAATTCAACCACAACCTGAGCAATGACACTAAATGAAAGTAAACAAAGGGCAAGAAACTACTACAAATATAAAGTAAAATTGTTTTTCAGGATTAAGAAACTATCAATAAGTAAGAGGAAAATCAGTCCCTAAGCCAACCTGTATCTCAAAATGTGTCAATGCCAAAAGATCCCCAATATTTCTTCAAACAGAAAAAGGGCTTCCTTCTGCTGAGTAGATTAAGGTATAAAACAGAGGTGTATCTGGACAGATGATCATGAGGCAGTTACTCTTTCAGCAGAGAAGCATTTCTATCTAGTTGACTTCAAGGACCTCACTGACCAATTGACTACCAGCAACTCCAACTGAAGATGAATGAAAGGAAGGAAAGTTTGATTCCATTTTGTCTTCCCTGTAGTGACAGCTACTGTGATGTTATTATGTACAAGGTAATTGGAAACCTTTTGTAGTATAGCTTCATAGCAGTACCCTATAAAACTTGTTTTGCCTATCATCACAAATCTGTATTGGGAAACCTGCAGCATATAAATTTTTTACAATATTTTATTTCATACAAGATATATTTCTTAAAGTGACTGTGACCTGGAAAGAATGCAACCAAGAGCAAAATGTCAGAAAAAGTCGTCCTACACATAAAGGACACAGGAAAAAACCAAAAATTCATTTATATTAAAAGGAAAATTAGTTCTAAATCAGAGTTAGTTGCCATTAACTCGCTAGTTTTGCTTTTAGGACATGCAACTAAGTATCATTTATATGGTAGTCCAATTATGGTAGATGCACTATGAAAGAAATAGCAAGGAATATGCCAGCAAGGTAGATGGAGTGATAATGTGGTGATGTAAAATGATTTACTTACAAGGGGTGTTGAAAAATTCTTAATGATAACCATTCCAACGAAGAAAAAAAATACATTATCTCACTAGCTTCAATGGTTACATAAATAAATCAAACCCACTATCAAAACACTATTAATTTTTTTAAAATGTGTATTCTGCATAGAAAGAAGTTTGGTTTAATGTGAATGGAAAACACTTAGCAACTTGTGAGTGTTTTTATAATAAATATGAAGAAATACAATATAGCTGAATTCTTACATGAACATTTCACTTATAAAGATATCCTGATTCAGAAAGGGAAAAGAAAAAAAAGAAAATAGTAATACAAGAAACTGTGAGTCAGGTGCCAATGTTCTCAAATTCGTTATACAGCCCATACTTAAAAAAAAATTTGAAGTGGCAGTCCTATTTAGCGTATCATAATTTTTTAGCAAAAAAACCTATTAAACACTCAGTAGAAAGTGACAAGGTTTAATGTAGTATTCTTTATACCCCTTGCAAACTTCTAAATGTTGGAGAAAGCCTTTTATTTGGGCTATCTATAAAAACATGGTTTTCTATTTTAGTACATGGATCAACATCAGGTTTCATTTTTTGGGCAGTATAAGTATCTGATGAAAATATTAAGAGCACTTGTTTAAAAAAAAAATGAAGAGTACTAAATTGCTTAAACATTTAACAATATTTTGCTAAATATTTTTAATCTTACAAATATTTCCATTTTTAAATTTCTTTTTTTTTATTTCTAAAAGTCTTGGAAAATTCCATGTGCTTCATATTTTTAAAACAGGTGACTTTCTTTCCTATACGAGTTCAATCTTCACTAGATAATTTTCAGTGCACATATGGGACTGCTTTCTCTCCCCAGCTTTGCACGTTGCCAAAGTACAGACTGGGATCTTTTCCCCTAGAAACAGCTTGTATCTTTTATCTGAGCATTGGGGTATCCCTGCTTCTGTTCTTAATATGTTTGAACACATCTTTGTTCATCTGTCATTATTGACAGTAGTTTCATGATCAATGACTCTTGCTTAGTCCAGGAAGGAAAATGGGGTAGTGGCAGAAGATTACTTTAAGGATAATTTCGAAAGACAAACCAAACCACTCTGTCTGTGTTTTACTGTTGGATGTGTTTCCAAGGAGGAAAAAAAAATCACTGTAAATACTTGTCATTCTTTGCAAAGCACAGAAATAGAAAATTTAAATAGAAAATTTAAAATATGGAATTATGCCTTTTACTAAATAGTAGAGAAGTGATAATGGAATGGCACACAACAATTTTTGCTGTTTCATTTTCTTGTTTGTTCTGTTATTCACAAACTTAGAGATACTGATATTGCTCTTTGTATATGAACACTTCTCTAAAACAGCTATTCCTTTAAAACACATTTGTATCTCCATGGGCCAATTGTGTACCTCATTCATGAATATAATTTTTTTCCAGAGTAATCTATTAATGAAAAGTAGGTAAGTACATTTTTTGTGTTTGTGTACTGTCTAAAAGCAGATCTAACTGTCCAAAGTCTAAAAGTGAAAGATGAAGTAAGGCTATATGAATGAGAAGACTGGCAATCATTGAGAATAAGAGTTATCCCTGAATAGTTTCAGACATTGGTTTTTGGAAATGAAACCACCTCATAATTTTTCCAACATTCACCTAGAGAATTTCCATTTGATTTAAAACAATAAAATGTCTCTGATTCCTACTTTCTTATGGTCTTTTCATGCATTTATTTAAATTCCCACCTTCTAAATGACAGACATAAGGTTAAAATGTAGATGAAATTATACATACAAAAATGTACATTAATTTCTTTACATAAAACAAGGAAGTGAGATATCTTGCCTTCTTTACATTTATTTTGCTTATGGACAGCCTGCAGTTCTCAGTCTCAGTAAAAGAACCTATCATATCTTATTATTAACTCTTACATCAAG
>WEIV01011325.1:97486-110894 GCA_013390005.1 Calyptomena viridis | reverse complement strand
AAAAGAAAAAGGACCCTAGCATAGCAAAGACAATTTTTTAAATTTTTTGATGTTAAGTGTCTATCTGAAAGTAGATAAACCTAAAAAATGGGGTGGGGGGAAGAGAAAATAACATCCGTACAATATAAATATAAACTACTCTCACCTTTTTTTTTTAAATTTATTTATTTTTTTTAGTTCCATTGACAGATTGAAGCACTTTCATTGTAGAGCACTGTCCCCTTGCTATTTTTTCATCATCCCCGTTATGGGACGACAGTTTCCAAAAGTTCATTCACCTCCTTAAGAGCATATCAGAAATGAGATGTGCATTGGATATGTTCGCTTTTGAGTTATATTCAGGCAGTCATTAACTTGGATCAGCAGTGAGCCCTTGCCAAGGGGGGGAGCACGCCTGCTGAGCTGCATTAGCAAGAGCACTGCTAACAGGTCATGGGAAGTGAGCACTCGCTTCTCCTTGGTGCCTGTGGGCTGCAGCTGGAGTGCTGCATTTGGTTTGGAACCTCCATGAGCAGTGGGACTTGGGTAAGCTGGAGCAAGTCCAGTGAAGGACCTCAGAGATGGTGAAGAAGTACTGAGGTGGGGCAGAGGTTTCTTTAGCCATGAGAACAGAAGACAAAGGGGGAATCTGATTGTTTCCTTCAGCTAATGGCTAACTAGAAAGAAGACAGACCCAGGCACTTCATGGAGGTGCTCAGCAAAATGGCTATCAGCAAGAGACAACTTGGGGAAAGTCTAATTTTTTTTTAGGAAAAAAACATGCTATCATAAGCATGAATAAGAACTGAAGCCCGAAGAGGCTGTGGGAGGTCCATCAAGAGATACTTCCAAGCCTAATAATTTTGTTGCTACTTTGGGGAGGAGGAGGATGAACCAAATGACCTCCAGGTGTTCCTTCTGGCACATGGTCTTAATTTTTTGCTTGCTTAGTACCTGGACTTGAAGATTTCATGTTTTCTTCTTCCTCCTCAGCTTCGTAACTTGGGAAGTGCTGTTAATTTTGTCTGTCTTGTGAGTTATGTGTCATCTGCTCATATTATATTTCGATATAGAGTAGATTTTAGCTCCTGCCCTGATCCAGCTGTTGACTTGTGCTTACTCAAAGCACAGGCAGTCCTGCCACACCCAGGCCAGGTTCACTCCTCCTGCCAGGGGAGCAGTAGTGGATGGGCTCTCTGCTCAGCTTTGGGTCTTGGAGCAGAGTAAAAGTTTCCTTTGCAATCCCTCCACATCACAGAGAATGCTCAAGAAATTATGATGGGAATGGGAGGTTTCCTTCATAATTTATGTGCCAAATTTGTCACTAGTTTGTATGGTGTAACTTACTGAGGCCACCTGATTGAGCCCAGTTGGTTTAGCAGTGGATATTGATGGGTTTGCAGGGTGATTTTATGTGTTTACCCTCTCAGCTTTACTGTAATAAGGTACACAGTACAGAAATACCAATTCATCTGCAGCACTGCTATCCCCGTTATTGTTTTAAAATCAGGAACAATTGGTGTGAATTTATAACTAAAGCTTGTTAATTTTCCAATAGAGTAGAAATAATAGCATGTGAACAGATGTTTCTCTGGATTAATACGACCTTATCATGACACAAATCTCTTCTCAGCTTTCCACTGGAATAACCTGAGATGAGAATATATGTTAGTTCAGGAAATTTGGAGGCAAGCTGCTCTTAAATCCAGGTTATTTTTATTGAACTCACTCCATCTTCTCACCCATGAAATTGTTCAGGATATTCAGCAAATATCAAATAAAACCATGTGTTTTCATTTGTACTTTTTCTTTCTCTCTTCCCTTACCTAAACATGTCATTAAGGAGTTGAATTAATTAATAAGTATTTATTCTTTTTCTCTCCACCAGTCTGAGTCATAGGAATTTTTCTGAAGCATAATTTTCACTTCTGAGACTTAACACTCTTTCCCAGATGACATTTTCCTTTTGAAGTCTTGTGACTGATAGGCTGTCTCCAGTGTACTGCTCAATCCATTATTTATAATCAGTATCAAATCCATAGCCAAACATGCATTTTTATCCTCTTAGAAAAATTACACAAACCACAACCTTACTTTAAAATTTTCCCAGCGGAAAAAAAAAAAGAACCATCATCCCAAAATGAGGACTGTGAATTTCAGCTCTTAGGTTGAATGACTCAGCAATGAAACCCAGACACAGGTCTGTTTATTTTATGGGCATACATCTTCTACCATCTGCTTACCACTACCTGCCAATTTGTGAACAGCAAACGTCTGAAACTTGTAAAGATCTGTAGTCTGGTGCCAGCTCCAATGAGCACTGACATTGGGCAGAACAGAAAAATGCATCGTGCTGCCCATGTTTGTATGACATGCATGCCCATGAACTCAAGCTGTGCTAGACAGGTACAATGTTGTAGCTGCACCCTCTGAGTGCTCTTTCTTCATGTACCTCAGCCTTAGAGATTCATAATATTGTGTTTTCTCCTCAGGAATTGTATCCAAAAACTACCCTGAGGAAATAATGTTTTCTTTGGAGAAAATGCCTGAAGACTGTACAGTGAGATTTTAGATTGGTCTCAATGTATTTTACAGTTATCTGAGGCTTTGCAGGTAGTCACTGGGGACATTTTACTGTATCCAAACATCAGCCCTGCAGTAAATGTGCAAGATTCTTCTGGCTCTGATCCAAAGAGCACATTACGTAGTCTGTACTCTTAGTTCACACGTATTCTTCACCCTTTAAAAACCTAGCGTAAGAATTTATTTTATTATTCAGATTCATATTCATCAGATTATCATATCAGCATTCAGTCAAAACCACGTCTATTTGTCATACTAAAGGAACACTTGCCATCAGTCAGCTTACAGATAATATTGTGAAGGAAATTAGAATGGGGCTTATTAGATGTAGTCTGGTTTGGCTCAAGTATCTATGTTCTCATAAAATAAATATCACAGACCATACATTTGTATAGGTCAGCTTTATGACCAGGTGCAGAGTATGAATAAAAATGCATAACCTGGTAAGAGCTGGCCAGAAGTGTCAGGTGGCTCGCCAGCCACTGACAGCCAGACCCCAAGCACCCACTAAAACCCAACTAAAATTATGATATGGCATATAAACATCACTCATGGATCCTCCTGATTACAGAACAACCTTCTGGTGCTTGCAGAAGTTGAAAAGTACTGAGCATTGATTCATAGCTGGCTCGTATTTGCCATCTGCCCATTGATGCCATATTTTCTTAGTAGTAATTCAGCAGTGCATCTATATACAGGCTTAACTCAAAGCATATGGGTTTGGGACCAGTTATGTGCTTAAAACTAAGTTCATACTTCAGTTCTTTTGTGAACAGCTCTTGTAACTATTCCTCACTTTAGACCCTGCAGAGTCATCCCTCATAGCTGGCAGAAACATGCCTGCAACTTAGTTGCTCAAGAATTCATAGGAATTGCCAGAAATTATGATATCCCTCGTTGAAATACTACTCTGTTTATGAATTGAAACCAAATATGAAGATAAGTTCCTTTATCTCTAAAAATAATCTTTCAAAACATGATATTTCATATTTCAGCCCAAATATTTCACATTTCAGCCTAAATAATCAAGTTTTTTATTAAACAGATGCCATCTCTTCCCAGGTTTGACAATTTTTCAAATTTAAGCAGTTCTTAATCTGAAGTATCAGCTCTATTCTAGATAAAATCTAGGGATATTCCAGGAAGATCACTGGGTGCACTGCTTTCATTAGCATTTTCGCCATCATCTTATCAGTGTTCTCCAATGGAAAGACTTTTTGGTAGAATGGCACCTTTTTTAACAAATCATTTTTAAAAACCTTTTTTAAAGTAATTTTATGTACCAAAAATGTTTAGAGAGAAAACATAGTTTATCCAAGAATCATTTTTAGCACTTTCTGTAGTATTCCTTTGAAGTTCTTTTTTTGCAGAGTTTCAGTTTTAAATTATCCAATGAAATATAGTATAAACTAAGTCCTCTGCAAAGTAAATGTATATGACCCAATAGTAAAAGATTATTATTGGTATTGCTATTTATAACTAAAAGACTAAATTTATCCTTTTCATTGGGTCCTGTTTGCTTGCACCTGAGAGTGGATGTTTATTGGATAACAGCAAAAGTCTGTTGATGTTGAGTTCTAACTACAGAAAAGTTAATAGATTTGGGAGAGAATGTTAAGGAGGCATAATATTTTCTGTCTCAACCTATATACCTACACTTCTAGAGATGACATGCATTTTTCATAACTAGAGAACTGCTGCAAATGTGATACTTAAAATCAATCTCATCTATACATCAAGAATGCAAAATCGCATGGTCTGCAAACTTCCTAGGCAATTTTCTCTTTCTTGCTTTTCTTAAACTTATGAGGTACCTCAAAATTGCCAATTTTTGTGTAGTTATTTCTGTTATAAAGTGATTAATTCTTTCATTCTTTTTTTCCTCCACTTCTGTCCTTGTGCATTTAACTGAATGTATTTCTAAAGTCTGTCATACATTTCTGCCTATATTACACAGTTCTTATAGGACAAACTGCTTCCCTGTCTGTTGAACCACTGACCAGTGCATTTTTCAGGAACACTTCTCACGGAATAAGACTGTATATAAATGACCATCTTTGAATATATTCGTGTCCTTAGACTGTGGAGCATGATTCAATAGAAGGTGGTTCAGTTATGAGAGAGTGGTAGAAGAATTGGTATCTGTCCTTACAGGCAGCATCAACTCAGTTCTAAAATAAAGGAGGAGATTTTTTTTCCATAAAAATGCAGCAATTCCAAATTCCCTGAGCGAACCTAGGAAACCATCTCTGTTAAACAGCTGTACTCATGTGCAATGTTCAAGTAACATCTGAGATGTAACAACACAGATTATTTCCAGGGGCATTTAGGAGCCTTGGTTAGGACCAAGGTTTATGACTGCTCTATGGGAATGTGCAGAGGAGACAACCTTAGCCCATAAACATTTCTCAGTATTCAGGTCCAGTTCAGCAGAAATGAACTGTTGCTACCGTGTACCATTTACCATAGCCAGCTAATTACAGGGCACAATATGCTGTGTGACATGGCCACTTTGAATGACACAGAGAAAGCAAAAGCAAGATTCGGTTCTGACTGCAATAGCAGAGCCCTGAACCAGACTTCCTTACCAGCATTATCACATCAAGTCTCCCAACCGTGTTACTGCTAATAGAGGAAAACGGTACACACATACACAGCCCATGATGGTATTTTCATCTAAACTGTTTTCAAATTTAAAGCATACCTTTTGAAACAGGAAAAAAGGGAAATGAGATCTTGAGGACATGTTTAAATTCATGAAGTCTTCATTTTTCAGGCCTTATCTTAACATTCCCTAGGCTGAGTAATAATACCCAAAGTCAGCTATACATTACAAAAATGAAAAAGCACCTGTGAAAATATTGCTGCTGTGTTATATTTCCGGTTGCATGTTTTTCAGGGTTTCGTAGCTTTGTGATAAAATCTGACAAGGTATTGAACACTGACATGTCTACTGCAAATACTAGGTGTTTACATTTCATAGAAACCCTTAGCTTGCCTACTGTTGAGACACCTTTCATGAAGTGTCTAATTCATTTCCCCTCTATGTAAGGGGGCAGCAACTGTCTCAAAGCTGTCACAGTCTATTAACTACACAAAGTTGAAGTCCTGCCTAGGTAGCTGTTTACAGTGCAGTGCATCACAATGATTCATGCTGCACGTACAATTTTATGCCTTAATTATAATCAGTAGTGAAATAGACTTACTTAATTTTAAGGCTGTAGCACAACTGATTAATACCAAGAAATTGAGACCCCAGGTAGTTATGAAGCCAGTTGGTGTTGTCTTGCTTATGTAGCTCTAAGTCACAACTGGAGCCATGCCAGTAGCAATGCAAAGCAAAGCCATCACATATAAACTATACATTTTAACCAGCCCACATGCTCCCCTTTGCCTTTGAAATGTCTTTATAAGAGCAAACTTCTACCTTCAGAAGAAAATACATCATGCCACTGCTGTTATCCAAGGAAAAGCTCCTGCTACAGTACTGCTGCAGTGCTTGCCTCCTCACTGAGGAACAGGAACATGTAGTCACATGTATAAACTTCAGATTTGGCAGAGTTTAAAGTAGCTCGACTTCTGAAGGATAGGAATCAAATTGTGGTTTAACCCCAGCCAGCAAACAAGCACCACACAGCCGCTCACTCACTCCCTCACCAGTGGGTTGGAGAGACAATCAGTATGGTAAAAGGAAGGAAACTCATAGGTTGAGATAAATACAGTTTAATAGGGAAAGCAAAAGCCATGCACACAAGCAAAGCAAAACAGGGAATTAATTCACCCCTTCCCATGGGCAGGCAGGTGTTCAGCTGCTTCCAGGAGAGTAGAGCCCCATCACATGTAACAGTGACTTTGGAAGACAAATGCCATCACTCCAAACAGCCCTCCCTTCCTCTTTCTTCCCCCAGCTTTATATAGTGAGCGTGTCACAGGTCAGTTGGGGTCACCTGTCCCAGCTGTGTCTCCATTCAACCTCCCATGCATCCACAACTTCCTTGCCAGTGTGGCAGTATGAAATGCAGAAAAGGCCTTGGCTCTATGTAAGCTCAGCAATAACAAAACGATCTCTATATTATCAACTGTATCTTCAGCACAAATCCAAAACGTAGCGCCATAGTGTAAAGACAATTAATTCTACCCCAGCCAAAACCAGCACTATAGGATAGAAGTATTTCTGTTGGAAGGGATCTATGACAATCATTGAATCCTGATCAACGATCATTGAAGCCTCACCACTTCCAGGGCTGACCAGAAGTTAAAGCATGTTGTTAGAGGTATTGTCTAAATGTCACTTGAACATTGACAGGCTTGGGGCATTAACCATCTCTCTAAGGAACCTCTACTGGTGTTTGACCACCCTCTTGGTAAAGAAATGCTTCCTAATGTCCAGTTTGAACCTCCCTTGGCATAGCTTTGAACCATTCCCATGTGTTCTATCTCTACTGGATCCACACCTTTCTCTCTGCTTCCCCTCCTCAGGAAGCTGTGGAGAACAATCAGGTTGCCCCTCAGCCTCCTTTTTTTCAAACTGCACAAATCCAAAGTCCTCAGCTACTCGGTCTTTTTACACCTTTACCTCTTCTAAGTTGCCTCTGCAATTTGCTGTCAGGGGTAGGGAGGGCTCTGGAAAGAGCAGGCAGCCAGCACTCATAGATCCAGCCAAGGCTCCAAGTGCGTGTGCAGAACAGATGCTGCTTGGTTCAGGGTGGCTGTAAACCAGCAAAGCCCCTCCCAGTGAGGTAAATCCTACCAGCTTTCAGGTGTGGGGTTCCATTGGTATGGAAGCATTAAAGATCCTCTTTCACCCTTACTTCCCCTTTGGAGCTAAATTGAGGCAAAACATAAACTGAGGGTGGGGGGCTGAGGTGAGAAGGAAATAGTTGCTGGAGGGTAGGTGGTGAAGTGAGACGAAAGAAGGAAAAGGGTCAATAACAGGGAAAAAGGCTGACACTGGTTTCTTTTCACGTGACTTCTTGCAGCCAAATGGCAGGGTCCTGTTTTTTCTCTACTATTAATTTAGGTTTTTAAATTCTGAGTTAGTCCTCTTTTTCCCTACTGAGGTGAGATTATATCAGCACAGGGGTCCCTAAATCAGCATGTAACCAGAAGCAAGGACTATCCCATATTCCTATGGCAGCAATTAGTTGTTAGATTGGTTTAGGTGTCATGTGAAATATCACTGTAAAAAAGAACATAACATGGGGAAAATAATAAAATATATACAAATCAAAATTTAATGAATACATTTTTAGTTTGTGTATATGGCAATTTTTTTTTTTATTGGTAGAGAGATGGGGATCCAGAAACCCAGCCTAATAGTCCGGGACTTCAAAGAGTAGTTAGTTATTCATAGCGGGAGGGAAGGCAGAAAACAGGGGAAGGAAAGGGGCAGTGCATTCAGTCAGAATCTTCTTTTATGTGCATTAATGCATTTTATAGATCTAAAGATGAGCAAGAAGACCATTACGACTTGCTGCATAATGCATGCTCAGTGCCTGATTACACTGGCATGGACAGAGGTTCAGGAAAGTTACACTGAAAATTCCATCTTAGAACTCTAAAGCATCTTTATAATGACACTTTTTTAAGTAAAATTAAAAAAAAAAAAAGAGGAAATGAATCACATTTAATCCCTATTTTAAATAGAGAACTATTATTGGCTTGTACTAGACACAGAGAGTCTTGTTTCAGTGTTAGTCATAATACTGTTAAAAATGATCTAAATGGTTATTGAAGCCACTCCTAGAACTTCTTGCTATAATTAATGCTAGACAAAGAGAATACTTATTCTACTTTAAAACGGTGCTTTTGAGACTCATTAAAGGCTAGTGCCATATGTTTCTAACTGCAACACATACCCAGTAAACACAGGAAATATAGTGGTGCAGTCAGCTCTTATCCTGTAATAATCATCTCTTGCTGCAGTGGGAAGAGTGCACATGCTATTGCAGAATATAATCTGCAAAGTTTTAAAGCTCTTGTACACCTTTACTTGTACAAAGTTACATTGTTGCTTGTAGGTGTGTGTTTACACTGAAAGTCTGGGCATGAGTGTAATTTCTCAGGCAGTCAGCAGACTTGGTCAAGTTGATGTCCTTTTACACATGGCTTGCTGTTCTGAGATCAGTTATGCCAATCCACAGGCAAGATCTCAGCATGGAATCCATCTTTAACTCAGCCCACATGTTAGGCCAGAGCATGCTCTCATAGTGCTGAGGTTCAGAACCACATCAGCTCATTTCTCAGGTCAGCAAATCTACCTGAAGGCTTAGTTGTCTTTCTTCATTCTTCAGTCAGCATGACAGCATCCCAAAAACAGTCCAGAGGAGCCATTAGTTAATGGAACTTACCAAAATGTGTATGCTCTGATATTAGTGTCCATTTTGAAAATTAGGCTGAGGGCTCCATTAGGACCAGCATTTAGCTGTCTTGTTATTATTAATGAGGCAAGAGAAAGCTACTTATGCTATTCAGTCCCGGGAACCAAAAAAACCCCCACATTATAGAGAAATTTAACTGAAACCGAAGCTAAAAGGTTCCAGTTATCAATAGCATTATTGAGTTTTGTTCTTTACAATATCCAGCCAAACTTAATTGCTTTGTATGCAAACTGAGCTTATGATGGCCTAAGATGCAAAAAGTAAACACAATTCACTGGGTAATAGTCATTTATGGTTGTGTTAAGATTATAAATAAACACCGCTATTTCTAGTTCTCCCTATTGTTATTCGGACTACTACTGATTTAAAACCTTCACAGGCTTCTTAATTTGTGTAGTGTATTGCAAGTGCTGTATATGGCAAGCTTTGGGCATGGGCAAAGGAGCCCTGATATCTCAGCACCTATCCATATTTTTTTTTAGATTACATTTAGCTTTTTTAAGACAGTGTCATGTGGAAAGGAAATTAAAGTCCCAGTTGCTTTTTAATTTGAAATGTGAAGGTGAGTGGATCCACTGGAAAAATCCACCTGGAATCTTCCATCTGGTTCAGTGATATTGATAATTAAGTAAGATATTGTGTAGACAAGCTGGAAAAAAACCTCTGTTTCCTCTCATTCTCCTACACTTGCTCTGATATTCAGCACACATACAATCCTTTTTACAGGTACTCCTTCCAGTCTGCATCTTTTCCTCACAAGTCTGATACAAATTGCAGGATTTACATATCCAAGAAGTTTATCCAAGATATTCTTTACTGTCCCTGAGGTTGTTCACCTTGCTTGCACCTGCTAGCTGTAGGGTGTGGTTTATGTACTTTTCTATAGATTACATCCATGATTTGTTGTTTTCTTTCCAAGAAACCCTCAGCTGAATCTGTGGGGTTCAGTTCATCTGTGGGGTTTTTTTATTTTTTCTTGATTCATGTTAGAAGTTCCAAGTCACTGAACAAAGAAAAAAAGTTGTGTTTTTTTCAAAGAAAAAAAATAAAGTTGATGAAAACAGCCCTGACAGCTGTATTCCTTGGCTCAGTAAATTAAGACTTTTTACTTGCTCTTTTCAAGGATGTGTTTAGTCTAGATACTCTTGATTTTTTTACTTTTTTGTTTTGTCTGGGTTGTATTTTTTTATGCATATTTGCAGTGATTTCATTCAAGCTTGTGTTTGCCTAGCAGGAGAAAGATGTTGGGAAGAATATGAGTGAATTTGTGGCCTAAAATATTTCCCTTCTCAGTTTGTTACTTAAGGGACTCCTTAAATTTTTAAGGAAATTTACCTGTCTCGTTTTACAATCTACCTGAAAGCAACAGGGTTTTGGAAGGCTGCTGGGAAATCATCTTCATTTGTCTCTCTCACAGAAATGGCAGTGCACAGAGGATGCTTCTGGCAAACTTCGAATTCACAAGTGTAAGGTGTCTAGCGACATACTTGCCATCAGAAAGAGAACCCGCAGCCTTCACTCCCGGGGATACAGCAGTAAAGACAAAGACTGCAGCTGTGGAGACACTGATTATCGAAACAGCAGGACCCAAAGGAAGAATCAAAGACAGTTCTTGAGAAACCCCAATGCGCAAAGTAAGTGTTATTTGATCTCTTGGACTCTGAGGCAAAGAGCAGAGGAAAATGGCTAGCAGAGTATTGTCCTACCACTACGCTCTTGCTTTCACCTCCTTGTCTAATCAAGACATTCATAATTGGTAGTCAGGTTCTACATAATTGCCTCTGTAATAAATACCGAAAAGGGTAAAAGCCTAATGAGCTTAAACCACAACACGGTGTAACACTATTACCTAAAGGGGACCTAAATCTGGAGAGAGACTTTTTACAAGGATATGTAGTGATAGGACAAGGGTAAATGGCTTTAAACTGGAAGAGAGTAGGTTTGGATTAGCTATTAGGAAGAAATTCAGTACTGTGAGGGTGGTGAAGCACTGGAACAGATTGTCCAGAGAAGATGTGGGTGCCCCGTCCCTGGATGTGTTCAAGGCCAGGTCATATAGGGCTTTGAGCAACTTGGTCTAGTGGCAGGTGTTCCTGCCCATGGCAGGGAGTTTGGAACTAGGTGATCTTTTGAGTTCCTTCCAAGGCAAACCATTCTGTGATTTTAATTGTAACAATAATAACAGTATTTATCCTTTGGATCACAGTGAGGAATAGCCTTTAGGCTGCCTGTGCAGTGGTGGTGGCGGTGATGCTCTAGTGCCACCTCTCGCCCTGCTCGGACATAACAATCCGGTGGGATCCGCGGGTGAATCGGTGCTGTTACTTGCCAAGGTGGCCAGTGCAAGTGTTTTCTTGCATCGTTAGCGCTGAATTCACTCACTGTTTGATGATATCCCGCAGACATCTGCTAACCCGAGGCACTGTAGTGCTGGGGCTGCTCGGCTCTCACATCTCTGCATGTCCGTAGCGGGATCCCCGCAGGGACACGAGTGAGATTGCAGTGTCCTCTAGTGGAGCGTGGGCTGAAGGGAACGTACAAGAGAGTTTAGGACGGTAGCACTTGGGTTTGTTTCTGCTAATGGTTTCTACAAAAGAAGCCTGTTTGAAGAAGCCATTATTTTAAACGGCGCAAGTATTTTGTTCTCTCTGTCAAGTGATAAAAATGAAGTTCTGCAGCTATAGCAATAGAAGTGGATGTGGATTTCAGATGTTGTTCAAAAGCAGGCTGTGTTCTTCTGCTCTCCAATCAGAATACTAGATCAGGGAATAAAATAAAGATGGGTCTTTAAAGCAAGAAGAAAGTAAAGTCATATGAGAAACACAAAAGTTATAAGATGCTCCACAGATGTCTATGAAATAAGAAAATAATGTCAATATAGTTGAAAATATTTTCTTATTTAAAGCTCCACTCTGGATGGGAACAAGAATCCCTGGCATTCGTTATACTTTAAACCACAATGCTTTCTGTCTCATCTCATTGTTCAGACTAAATGCTGTCTTGATATAATTTCTTCCATTTGTTTGGTATAATCTAAGGAAACTCACAGTGTGTACAAACAGACCTCTGCTGAAAAGTCTACATGCCACAGACTACCAGCATGATTCTCAAATTGGAGAACGTTCCCTCAAGTGATATTTTCAAAGGAAGATACCTGCTGTGTACCTTGGAAAGAGGTGTTGCCAAGTCACCTGCAAAGGCTGAATTGGGATTGCGGCTGAGGGAAGTTACTTGGGGAGAGAAAATGGAGAAAGGATGGAAAACATCTGAAGAAGGCATTGGAAAAAGCCTCTTCATTATGCTTTTCTTCTTTACAACATTCTTATACCTCTTCCCTCCTTTATCTCCTCCAAATCAGCCTCTGAGTAGAGTAGGGACTCATGATGGAGACATTGTTAAGAGAATGACCAGTTCAGGCCTCAGTCTTCAGATGACATGTGGATAATATGCTTATACATTCCATGCTTTCATTCACTTGATTATTAAGTAGTATCATTGGAGGCTGTTATGTGCAAGAAATTGTCCCATCTGACCCTATGAATCTTTCTGCATAATTTCATTGAAGAATAATATGGCTATAGATCAGAAAGATGCTTTGAAACTAGGTTTTCTGTTCAGGAATATTAATGTCTTCATTGCCTTGACCGAGAATCCTTTTTTCACCTGACAGCAGCCAATTGCTGAAATGGTTTAGGATGGAGTGGTTTGAATGAAAAGTTGAATGAGGCTCACTATCTGCACTTCTAAAAGATTCTTGGAGGAAAGGTTCAGTGTGAGTCTCTCAGAAACACTAACATAAAAACTGCAGTAGAACTGACACTACCTGCCAAAGGCAGAACTTTCTTACAGCTACTGTTTTCTGCTGACTAAATTATTGTTAGATGACATATGTGTGCTCAGCACAGAGGTAATAAATGGAAATGCCCTACAACTGATTTTTTTACAAGCTGAATTTTTTATTTCTAGATCTCTCTCTGTACGGTTTTGCCCAGACAGGACATGCTTTGGTGTGGTATTGACTGTGGGCTTTATCAGCTTAATTTGGGTCAAGTGCATTTAGTGAAAGAAAGTAGAAAGTATGAGGTCTTTCAGACTGAGCCCAAACACAGGTTTTCTTGTACATACGTTAAAAACCTCTCAAAGAGTTAATTGTCTTCATTAGTCTTACAAACATACACAGTAACTAAAAGAGCTATAAACCTACTAAGCTTAGGGTTTTCAAGGGTTAAAAGTGACTTAATAACTAACTCTTTATGAAGCAACTTTTTGGTGGTCTATGCCTTGAACACATAATGCACATGATGTGTGTGAAGAACTATATATATACATACAGATACATATAGAATGATAGCTGATGGATGTGACGGTGCTTTTTATGGTTTTATACATTCATAAGGGTTTGATGTATAGTTTTGTTAACTTTTATATATACTATCTGTAAATAGACTGCTCTAGTCTCTCCCCCC
>WEIV01011325.1:2904-89473 GCA_013390005.1 Calyptomena viridis | reverse complement strand
AAAAAAAAAAAAAAAAAAAAAAAAATTAACAGAAACAATTTATTCATTAAAACAATCTCTTAAAGGATCCTTTTTTTGATGCTTTCAGAAAAACAAATGGAGTAAGAGCAGAAAAGCCCTATGCTGCTAAGTCATCTGAACTGCCCCTTAGGCTTCCTTCAAACCATGTACTTTCTCCCTCAGACCTGTTTCCAGTTCAAAACGCCCCAAGTTGCACTCCTTGTGTTGCAAGTAAAACACTGGGATGACAGGCCTGTATGGAAATCACCAGTATAGTGCTGTTTGCTTAATACAGAGAGAAAGAGCTTCAGCAGGGAAGAACTAGTGTCATCTCTGTCCTTCAATGGACAGAATGGTCTACAGACATGGTTGATAACAGAATGTGTGAACTGCACGTTCCTCTCCTTTTTCCTACTTGTCTAAAGTTTTTCAAACCACCAAGGATATGATTGTACCTACTTGTCTTTAGTTTCAGATGAGACATATTCACATCTTTTATTAGTTTTGTGACAACACAGCCACAGATGGGATAGGATCATAGGGTATGATAAACAGAGAGTAAAGCTTAACTAATGCTTGATTTCAAAACAAACAAACAAAAAACCTGAATAAATTTTGCTGTGAAGAGTTAGCAAACATTTTTCTCTCTTCTGGGTCTATGTCATAGCTGAAAAATTCCAAAATACTGGTCAAGGAAGCTACTGCCATGCAACTCAAATGCAACTCATCTGTACTTCTTGTTTCACATCTATTTGTAATGAAATTTCTTACAGGGGAAAACCTTTTCTTTCTTCTCTTCTTCTCTCTGTATGCTTTGATTTCAGTGGGAACATTTCAAGCTTACTACAAATCGTGGCATTAAGATGTGAGGTAATGGTCAGTCAACCAACATAGTCAGCTCTAGGACCTTAAGATTTTGCTTTCCTATTTATTTAACATGTATGAACATATTACCTCTGTCCTGTGTGTTCAAACAAGCTATTCTCTTCTGCTTGACATGGAGATCATGGAACAATTCCCAATGCCTTCGCAGTTGTGAAACATCTCTGAGACTGCAGAAACAGTGCCACATTTAGAGGGCAAAAATTAGATCCAGCATGAAGGACCATGTAGCTCAGACTTTCAGCTGTTTTGTAAGAATACAGCAAACTCCTTGCTGATCTTTCTCCTCTGCAGCACAGTCCCATTGCCCTGCTGCTGAGGCTCCTGAGAAACCCTGTTCCTCTTCACTCGTCCCCAGACTTCTCTACTGCCCAACCTGCCACCCCAGCTTGCTCAGCTCAACCCTCTGTTTCACTGCTGTGAACAGGCAGCAGAGGCTCTTCTGGACCCAAAGACACCTTTCTGTCTTCTTCTTTGCCCGCCTCACTGCCCTGGTCCATTCCCAAACTGGTTACTGGTCGAACAGCATCACTCCTGTTTCAGTTTCTGCCATAACATACCAAGTTGTTTTGGCCACTTATTGTTCCTACAGCAGTTTGTTTCCCTATACAGGCTCTCATGTGGCAAAGAGAAAAAATATATTATCAATAGAAATAATAACAGAGAAAAATTTAAATATCATTACATTTTCAGTCTGGTAAATATCTTGAAGGGTTTGGTAACTAAATTCATGGAAAAAGCATCCTTCCCTGCGATGTTTTCTAGGCCCCTTTGTGCTTCTCAGCACTGGAATAGTCAGTCTTCTTTCTTGAAATCTCTGTGGTATTTAATTATCTTTTGTTTCAGGAAACAAATTATCCCTATTTGACTTACCAAGATGGCTCTCATGCCATGATTTCATTTCTCTTGTCTGCTTCAGGAAAAGAAAGAAGACACCCTGTCCTAGCTGTTCTACCAAATCCAAAAAGCTTATGTTTCTTCCTGGAACAGAAAGTTTGCCAACTGTTTTCAAGAAAAAAAAATTTTAGAACTTCATTTTTAAAAAATAAAATATTTAAATTTTATGTTGTCAAATATTTACAACTGCATGAAGTGAAAAAAAAAACAATTAAGTGCAAATATTCAGGTGTTTTCAAGTAGGGAAAGTTGTCTCCTTTTGGTGGGAGCAGAATAAGGCTCCACATCATAAGAAAATCTCAAGGATTTTTTCTGACCATAATGGTGTTTTTCTGACTTTCCATATTATGGACTGAATATTGGAGAAATTCTTTGCACTGTGAAATCCTAAGCTAGTAAGAAGCAAAGAATATAATCTGTGATAGCAGCAGTTGTTTCATCTGTTTTACTTGAATAATGAGAAGGCACAACTTAAAATGCAAACAAATTAAAGGAAATGCCAAGAACCAATTGTAGGAATGAAAGGCTCAAAATAAATGGATATTTGAGCTCAGTTCACACTGTTAGGTTATCGCCACTTGAACTTCTAAGGTAATTGCTACTAGCCTACCTTCCTGTACAATTTGCAGCGACTTAATTACTTAAGATTGCCTGAAATATCATTTGTAAGGACAAATTTGTCACTTTCCCTGACAGCCATTTGTATTGCCTGATTAGTTTTTCCTTGTAGACCACTTTGTTGATAAAATCTTTGGACTGAACCCAGTCTGCACAGTGAATTAAATAAAAAAGTGCTGTTCAATGTTACTTGTCAATATAAAATGGACTTCACACCACAGTTGATAATCTCAGTAACTATAGTTACTGTAGTTACTTTTTAACATAGTTTGGAAATGGGTTCCCTTCATGTCTTTGTGTTTTCTGGCTGTGATCAATAAAAAAACGCAGCTCCATTTCTACTTATAGACTCATATCTATGCCCTTTTTTCAGACTTATTGTTTGATAAGCCGTTAGATATTTTCTTTGAAAGCTTTTTTTAAAAACAAAACCTGAAGAAGATTTTTTAATCTGTATATATTTAATGGTATTTTACAAAGTGGTGCGGTCCTATACATTAATTGACACCAATTTTTTATTTCCCCTAATTGCTCCATGTAAATTAAAATTAATATTTACGAAATAGATAAAAACCACCTTTGGCTATCATTTATTAAATAAAATGTGTCTGATTAGTTTGTAGGTCTTATTTCTTAAGCTACCGAGACACCAAATTCATGTGGGCATTGAAGTTCAAGTCACCAATGGCTTTCAGGGTTAGTCTCACCTTTTATACTTAACCATTGTTTGTCTATTGCATATTTTGCTGGAGTATTCAGGAAAGGCAAATTGATTATTTGTGTATTGAAATATCTTCCCTGCCTTGAAATAGCAGAGGAAAGACTTATTTCTGAATGCCATCACAAAGCCCTTCAGACCAGATTTTGTTCTTTTTTACTCAGCCCAAGGATGTAGCTGAAGACAGGGGGCTTCTTGCAGCGTGTTTAGCAAGAGCTTTGAGTATATCCAAGGCCAGAACCATTCATGTGATGACAGAAGAGGTGGAATGTCTTATATTTTGAGCTACTTACTTTATGAACAGTGGTGCATTCAAGTAAATTGGAGTAGAAACACATGTGGAAGCTTTGCTTGCGCTTTTAATAGTGTTCACCATAATGCCTTATTCTTTCTTTCAACAGAGGACAGTTATGGGATGGATGGGAAGGCTAACCTGCCCAGTTTCACTGGCGACATTGACTGGCAAGGACTGGAAGACTTGTACAGTGTGAATGAAAGTGTATATGAATACAGATACAACTTTAGACTTAGTCTGGCTGACTGGACTAATTACTTGAAGGATGTAGATAGAATGTTTGCACTGCTGAACATTTACTACCAGCAAAATGAAACAGACAAGGATAACACTGCTCAAAGCAATGGGGACAAATCATCCACACCGTTTACCTTGGTGGAAATGACTTCTGCTGAAGAATCGAGCGGCCTGACTGCAGAAGAGTTGCAGCTTGTTGTGCCAACAGACTTTGCAGCCCTTGCTTTGAGTACAGTGACTTTAAGTCAGGAGAGGAAACTTGAATTAAACAATGATATTCCTGAGATAAGTAGTTTGAATGACGCACACTGGAAAAATAGTCATCAAGCTGAAAAATGGATGGAGGATAAAGAATCGGACCGTTTTGATATGGATTTCAGTGGAAACGGTTTGATAGAGTTGGAGTCCCGGCATAGCTTCATGCTACAACCCATTAGCATTCCTCAAAAAGACACTCATCAGGATAGTGACACTGTGGAAGATATATTTGAGGATCAAATGTATCTTCCCATGAGGTCTGATGAACCCCTCGTTCATCAGGCTGTAAACATATCCATTAGGGATTCACCTACCGGTACTCAGAAAGCAGGAGCTTTCTTAAAAAAAACAGAACAGAGTCTTGCAGGAGAAAGTTCACAAATCCTAAATGTAGAAGGCAGTGCCTCAGCTCCACTCTCCTTGGATTAGATCAGGTTGTAAACTGCTAAATAAGTTCTCCTTTTTCTTATTAGCAAACTAATAAAGGTAATCATGACAACTGACATTCCGTGCTTATCATAGATACATTTTGCAGCTAAATTGAATCCAGTTCAGTATTTGTCTGTGTGCATTTTTTTATTTATTTACATGCACATGCTTTCACTGTAATTCTCCCCACTGGGAAGCAAGATTTCCAGGGAAGCAAGATTTCCAGTTCTTCATTAAAAGAAACAGTGTTAACTTCAAAATGCAGTAGCACATTCTCCAAGAGCTAAAAATTATTTCTTTGAAGAGGATGTCAGGTTACTTTCTCTATTTCCAAATGATCCCATCATGAATGAGTGTTCCAGTTCACCTAATATGCCTGCATAATGTCTTTCTTATCAGTTATTTTAACCACTGGCAATTGTTAATGTCACACTTTCAAGTAAAATGCACTTTTAAAATCTGTATGCCATACCATTTATGAATCTAATACCTTACAGATTCTTAGTTTGCTCATTGTCTCATGAAATTGTGAAACCAATAAACAGATTGACAGGAAAGAGGTAAATAGCATGGATTGTGGAAACAGACTTTGTGAATATTATTTTAGCAAAAATATTGCATGTTTTTGTTACTTTAATTAAATTTACTGTCAGAAAGGTATGGCTAATGATTGTTAACTGTAGAAGGACTTGTTTAAATTGGATTGTTTCCCTATATGTTGTTATTGTCAGTATTAAAATTCCATTAATTTTTTTGATTTATTTTTGCTGATACTGATAGAAAGGTTTACATTAATACATAAATGCTTTTGTCACCCCACCTGATTTTTATTATTGTGAACAATATCTTGAAACCATTATTATCATTTTGAGTCTTAAATTCTTTTTTTTGTTTTCAGCAGGCATTAAAGGGAATGATAAAATCATGTTTGACTTGGCATATGAGGTTAAAAAATAGTAGTTTAAGTAATTTTTGTTGTTGTATTCTAAATTTTTTCTTGAACTTCACCAAACATTACATTTTATGAAGTATAATACAAAAATGACATTGAAAATCTCTGTTACTCAAAACTTAGTATTTTCCCTTGCTTTTTTATGGATTTCTAAGTAACTAGCACAACAACGAAAGAGAATTACCATAGTGTCCAACTCACAGATGTGTTTCCTATCTCTTACATGTTACTTAGTGTAGTGAGCATTTCTGGGCTATTGCAAGCACTTCAGGTTAAACTTACATTCATTACATTGTATTTTAAGTCAAAACTTTTTAAAAAGGAGATTCTTTTAGTAGGATTTTAATAATATTAAGAAGCAGTCTTTTTGATGGACTATGTAAATATGTTAAAATTACTAGTTCTTTATCTGATGTATGTGTCATGGGCTGGTTGATAGAAAAACGTATTTATGGTCATGAATGATGCTATTTGTACATAGGTTCTAAGTTACTAGGATACAAACTGTGTTTTTAAATCTTGTATAATATTTCTGTGATACTTTTATAGTACAATTCTGGCTTCAGGAAAGTCTAGAAGCAATATTTCTTGAAATAAAAAGTGTTTTACTTTACCTGCTTCAGAGAAGTCCAGATGATCCAGTTTTCCTCCTAATTAAGTTTTATTTTAAAAATACAGTAACAGTTTGAGCTTTAAGGTAACAAAATAAGACACAACATTCCATTAGTTATCAATTATTCCTGGAGATGTGAATAACATGTATTTCTTTGTTTAAGACTTGCTGTGATTTTATTTTGCTTTAATTCCAAATTCATCCAATCCATTCTTCCTTGAAGTCAATGCAGAGCTGCACAACCAGCAGGTTCCAGAAGTAAAGCAATGTTATGTAAAGCTGTGTTGTGCTTTGGTGCTGTCTCTCCTCCTTGCAGAGTTCTCCCTGTGATGTCAAAGCACAGCAGACAGACATGCGGGGCTTAACAAGAGCAGACCACAGATCCTTAGTCAGGAAGAATGTCTCCCTGTACTAGAGTCATCACAAAAAGAATTTAGGTTTCAAGGTAAATTCTCTCCTACTTGCACTCTATGTTTGTTCAATAGCCTGTGAATAAGATTAGCTTCATATCTAAACTCAGCCTCTGAACCTGTGCTTCTCGAACTCTTCTTTTACATAGTGCTTGGACATTGATGATCCTGCAGACATGAAGTCACAAGTGAAGTTTGTGGGAATCAGGAAGGGGGATGAAACTAAGTGTTCAAAAAGTAGTCATTGCAATGCCAGATAGACCCCTCAGAGATGACTACCTGGGAAAGCACACTGGCAAGCTCAGGATGTATTTCAAAACAGGGTGCAGAGCAGGCTGAGCCAGCAAGTTTGGGACAACTTGAAGTACAAGTTGAAGAAGGGTTCCACACAACTACCTCTCTTTTGGCGGGGGAATTACCCAGCACCAACAATGTTCCCTACATTGTTTGAAAGTACGCTTCTTTGAAAGAACCAAACAAGATGCATTCTTCTCTCTTAATGCTTGGGCAGAGATAAAGAAGGGAATTGTGCATTAGCGGTCAACGCACTCACCCCACTTGTCCTTCCTTCTTACCTGAGAGCTTGAAGTACTCCCTCAGGACATTAAAACTTCTAGTACACTGCTCAGTCTTCTAAACTATCAGAAACCCAGGCAGCACCCTATCTTCTACACTAGGTGGGCAGCTCTCTTACAGGAGTGTGGAGGAAAGAAAGTATAAAAGACAGTCATTCTGTAGCCCAGTGGTCCAGGGAGCAATGAGTTCCAATCCTTGTTGTCTTGGAAACATGCATAAAGTATAAAACTAGGCCAAGTTAAAGAGGGCAAAATCTGTCATATCCCCAAGTATGCATCCTAAGCAGTGTGTTGATGTCTGAATATCTTTCGCCTTTCTTTCTGTACAGTACTTCTTGTGCCGTAGCTGAGGCAGTTGTGTCCATGAGTGGCACATGGTGTGACTGTCAGGAAGGTTGTACAGGAATTAGGCTGTTGCAGGCTCAGGAACAAAACAAGTGTCTAAATCTGACTTCATCAGCAAGCACTCCCCACAGAAGGCAAGGGGAGGGGTGTGAGGAGGATCTTGCTTTTTCTGATCTGCAGAACAGTGTCAGGTGTGTCTATTCTGAAAGGCAATACATAGTTAATTACTTTATGAAGAGTGCCTGAAGCTGGGAAGGAAGAATTCACAGGCTTGCACATCTTTGGGAGGTACCAATGTTATGTGAAGTTTCTTCTAGAATTTAAAATAAGGCAGTCAGTATTGCGCTCACACCCTTGGACAGTGTGAGGCACTTTCTGAGACCTCCTAGCAACTGCAAGCAATAAAGAAAAGCAGAAATGTTGTAGTGCTTCATCTCCAGAACTACAGAACAGAACCACAGAATAGCTTGGGTCAGAAGGGGCCTTAAAAGTGATCTAATTCAGCCTCCCACCACAGGCAGGGACATGACTTAGACCTGTTGTCAGCAGGTAAGTCCTTTTGTTCCTGAGGCGTTAATGCACACTAACAGCTTGGGGGGAAAAACAAAACAAAACACCCCCACACACACTTTTGGATCAGAGCACTGTTCTGGAGTTCAGCCAGAGCTACCTGGGAGCTGACCAGGGTAACTTTACACCCGCTCAGGCAGCAGGTGTCAGTGCAGATCCACACAACAAGCATCTCTCCTAGAGCTCTGCACTCCCCACTGTGCTTCCAGCCACTGCCAAGGGGGTTATAGTCTTCAGCGAGCAACGATACCTGTCATGTTCTACAAATCTATTAATTTCATCCACAGCACATTCCTTGATTTAAGAGTTCTGATCTTGGACACTGATGACATTTAGGGGGATCTGCAAGATGCTTTTTTAATGTGGTTATATGTATTGAAAAGTCAGAGAAGATCTGGACCCCACCAATTTCTCTGCTGCCCATGAAGCAGCAGCTTCTCCCTGGCTGAGCATGTCAGCTAAAGCTGCAGAGTTGGCCAAGGGCTTGAGTCTGGTAGGTGCTGGGCACACCACCACAGTTTCTGACTGTGGTCTGAGAGGAAATGCGCTTAGATACCTCAGAATGACAAGCCATATTCTGAATCAATGCAAATTCAGCTGCCCCATGGCAGCAAAGTTTTGTTTGGTCATTGCTGGAGTGTGGAGGCTCGTAGTATTCACAGCACACTGAGCAGTGAAGAAGTGTCACAGAAACAAGCCACAGCTCCCCCTGCTATGACACACGTACTAGAGGTCAAAACACCGTAAGTATAAAGGTTCAATAATGAAATATGTCTAGAAAAATACATTCAACTTCAACCTGCTGTTCTTTTGATCTTGAAAGACTGGGCTGTCTTGGGACAGAATTGCCAACCATGGATACAGCTACACTTTTAAATTAAACTAAGTCTGGAGAATAAAAAACTTAGCTCTGAAGCCAAATTCTCACAGCTGCACTCCTAGGTCAGGCTGGCCCCAGCCACATCATAGCATTTAGCCCTGGATCTCCCTTTGGCTCTGTGCTGATGCTCCTATGAACCCAACATAAAATTTCCACTTGTTTTCATTTTTAAATGTTTGCGGTAATACAAGGCCTGTGTTGCAACCACTAGAGCTCCTACAGTACTCCATGGCAGGGCAGGGTGTGCTGCTGTCCCTGCAGTGCTGCATGGGGACACAGGGGGCCCTGACACACACAGCCTGCTCTTTCACGTGGCTGCAGAAGTGGGGGGGAACCAAACCCGGCTCAGCTTCCTCGTGTGGGAATTCTCTGCAGTACAGCCCTTCCGCACAAACCACGTGGAGGCAGTTTGTTGGTGTGGCACAAATCAGAGCCAAGGAATGAACTCAGCAGTGTGGACATCAGGAGTCTGGTCCCTGGGTTCATGCCCTGGCACTCTTTTATTGAGCAGCATAGATGCACAAAGTCTTGCACTCTATGTATTCTTTCCAAATGTCAATATCTATTTAAAATTCGTATTTCTTACCATACAATTAATATCAATCAAATTTAGTGCTAGATGAAATGGTGGCATTCTACAATTTAATTCTGCACAATCAATACTTAGCTGTGATTTGGTAGTCAATGAATTCAGTGGAAAGATTTGGTTTTGTTTGACAATGTACTAAAAGACCAAATACTTCATCACCTCATCCAGAGTAATTACACAGTTACCTACGAACATTTTTTGTTGCCTTCTTTTTTGTCTGAAATAAAACACACATGATATGCTATTTTTTATTTCCAAGTATCAAGTATTCAAGAGTTTGTTTTGTAAACACATGTTTACAACAGATGCAGACAGTAGATTTCATTAAATCATGGGTTATACAACTTCAAAATTATTCTAAGCTCTGCTGAGATATAAATACCAATTAAAAAAAACATACAGGAGCCTAAAGTATGCAAAAAACGCAGCATAAACCAATTATTCTCTTTTTACCACAGCACAGCACCCACACACTCATACGGTCAGACACACTCTACAAATTTTCTTAATACTCTACACATTTGCTTAATAATGAGTTTTTTAAAAACTAAACAGTAACAGGCAGTGTGCCCACTCCATGCTCCTAAGATCCTACCCAGGCTGTTGCTGTTCTGCATAAATCATTTGGTAGAGGTATCCACTGCAGCCAGGGCCGAAACTCCCATGTGCTCAAGTGAGGAAAAGAGCAGGTGTTCTTTGAGGAAAGCCGTCACTCAACCATGGACCTCACTGACACAAAATTATTTTCTTCTTTTTTTTTTAACTGAAATTCAGCTCCAGATCATTTTGTACTTCATTTGTTTGGTTTGTTTTGAAACTTCCCTCCACGTTTTCAAATATGGAGTTTGTTATAGAGGTAAAACTTCCGGCCTGTCAGTCAGAAGTGTAATTAGTGCTCTTCGTGCTATTACTGCTATTTAGGATACAGATACCTGTTCTGCATGTGCAGTCCAGGCACAATAACACAAAATAATTACTGATCAGAATTCAAAATGGAAGGGAAAAAAATTCTGTCTTCAAGATTTTAAACCCAAACCCCTCTGTTTTAAGTCACAGCTCACCTTAAAGTCAACCAGATTTGGCATTTTCCCATTGCTGGAGAGAGAATTTGCTCTTATTTCTACCCCTCTCTTTCTGGCATTCCATGAAAGAACATTCATATTTCAGATCTGAATCCCCATTTTAATTCAAATGCTTACTAACGTTGCTTGGTAAGGGGTTCCAGAATTTAGCCCACTGTTTCTTGCCATTACTATGGAATTTACTTTTAGTCTCTGCTTAAGCAAAGCAACTAAATAAAGTAGTATGCTACAGCAGGATGAATACATTCCACGTGAGGTTTCTGTGGTCTGTATAGCTTTTACCTTATCTGTTAGTGCTGGGCCAAATCCTACACTGCCTCCTGAAATTACTTTCCCACAGAAGAGCTAGACAGGAATTGGCCCACCAGGAATTACAAACATTGTATTTGCTGGAGCAGTCCAGACTTTAAGAACAAAAACACATGCAATTGCATCATTGACATGCCTTGAATATGTCATTTAAGTCATAGTGAATACATCATAAAATACTTCATCACCTATTAGCACCACAGTGTTGTTAGTCATTTGTCCAAGATTATCAAGCTGTCTCACCCTTCTCCAGGTGAACAATGGTTTGAATGCTTGTTGTAGCCCTTCATGAATTACACAGTTTTTCACCTATTCTATACCATGAACAAAATGTTGTTACATTGAATAACATTGTGACAACTGGTTTGAGATTGAGAAAATAAGAAAATACAGTACCCACAATGGGTGTTTAAATGTGTTTAAAAGGAATTAATAAGTTAAAAAAAAAAAAACAAAGCTTACCTGAAGGACTGGAGGAGTGACTGCTAAAGCCCAGAGGTATTAACTGTAGTTTAATGTAACGGATATGGCCACAGGATATGGGTAGTGTTAACTGTCCTCCATAAATTATGTAATAAATTATGAAGAAAAGACAAGGAAAATTTCCTTCCTGAGGATCAGCTAGGCTTTCAAACCTTTGGCCACATAGTAACATATATTAGTGATATTCACTGTAAAGAAGATAAATCATGTGAACCCTGGCCATACCCTATCTGAAGGCTCCTCCACATCTCTACTCCATGACAATGTCTACATGTAACCTTTTTGAGTTGCTATTTGTAAAACAAGACATTAAAAGAAAAAAAGAAAGCCCTAATTCTCTACCAAAGATTAAGTCTATCACCACGGTGTTGACTGCCCATCTTCTAAGCACTGTAAAATGACAAAAATGTCCATAAAATCAAATCGAGCATGTGAAGAACCTGAAATGTGTTGATACAGGTTTAGTCTACAAGGGGCAAATACTCTGTCCAAAGCAATGCTGACTCAGATTGTAGTCCAGGTAAATCCCTGTTATTAGGTGTTTTAAGCCCTTGGAAAGCAATCACAGCTGGATGGCTTCAGCTGGGGGAACTCAGTGAAGCAATGCAGCATGGCATCTTCTATGCCATTATAAAAGACACACTATTGAGAAAACAGAAAAAGATAAACTTGTTTGGGAAGTTTTTTGTCTTTGATCTCTGAAAATATTAGTAGTAACCTGTGAATAGAGTATAAAGGCTAAACAAGCACTTGCTAAAGTGCCAACTTGTTAACTTCCAACCCAAGGTATGGCTCAGTTCTTTAGTCTCAACTTTGGACTGACGAGGCTGAGAATCTGGCTCCAAAAGAGCAGTTAAGACACTATGGACCTATTTATTCACCATCAGTTTTATGCCAGTATAACACCGTGAAGAGCTGTGGTATTACACACACAGAAACTGTAGTAAGGCAGCGATTATTCAGGCATTTTAGGGGAAAACCCACAAGAACAGTACATAAGGTCCTAACTCCTCTCCCAGACATGCTCTCTGGAGTTACATTGAGCAGGCAGTGCTCTGCTCCATTTGTGCAGGACACCAAAAATTTGTCACCTCAATCTCTAGGTCCAAATTCTGTGAAAGGGCACAATTCAAACCTACAGCATCACTTGAGAAATTTTATTGCCTCTAAGGTCAGAAAGATGCCTGTATTTAATCTATCTCTCCATGTAACACACAGGTTTTCAGCCAGAAATTCATAATGTAAGTGAACAACAGGAAGAACTAGGACGTATCTTTGAGCATGTCCACGAAATATTTTTAATTTTAATTCTATTTGAAAATGAAAACTTTCCTCTGTTGCCAGATATGTAAGTAGCCACATGTGAATGCTGCAGAAGAGTACTCAAATGCTACTCTGTGCTATTCTGCTTACAATTACCACTGAATCCATAGGGAAACCAGCTCATTGGGCAAAGGAATTCTTTTTTGAATGTAGATGGAATTCAGTCCCATACTTACATACATGCATTATTTTTAAGTGCATTACTTAAGTATATAAATTTGCCCACATATTAAAGTGTTCTGCTGGATCAGAGCCATAATGAATTAATGGTTAGTACTACAAATTAATAAGCTATATTTGAAACAAAAATATTTTTGAAAACTATATTCAAGTGTTTGTAGCTAACTTAGGGCCTTTCAAGCTTACATTTCTAATACCTAGTAGGAGATTTGTGCCCCTACTTTGCTCACATAACAGCAAGTTCTGAGAAACTGCATATTCCTATGTGCACTTTTAAAGATACAGAGGCTGGCCAAAGAATGGAGTTTCCATATAAATATAAATTGCACCATAATATTCAACATTTCTTGCAGCCACTCCCACTGTACTGAAAGGATATAATATGTCACCAGTTCAAAATCATACCACATTATATCCAGTATGCTCATGGGCAAGAAGGGGTATCAAAACTGCAGGGCTTTTGCCTACAACCAGAAACTCTCCAGATTATTCCAGCCCCACAAAGATCTGTGAACCACCTGAGGGTGGCTGCACTCACAAGTACCAAGGCCATGGCCACAGCCATTCTGAAGTTTTCTCCTTTTTGAGGAAACAAGAATTAATGGGAGGTTATGCAGGGACAATTACCTGTTCAGTCGAGTCTATATATCGGCTACGTCTCCTCTCACATTCCTCACTCTAAATCAGGAATAAGTGGTGTAAGAGGGGATTAGTTTGTCCCTCTGAGGGCATGATGGCACTTTGTGGACTTGCAGTTAATCACTGGATATTGTTGCTTCATATTATCACTGGCTAGTTAACAGCAGGTAGGTGACTTGGGTTTGCTACCCACAGCAGCCTGTGGATGAGCAGAACACCTGCTTTATCTTTGCTTCTACTCGCTGCTACCAAACCTTATGTGTTTTGGGGTAGAGAGGGAAGGTGGCAGAAATTACAAGTTAATGGAATTTTATATTCTAAGATGAGAGGATTTCACAGTAGGAAGGCAGCATGGGCCCCTTCACTGCATGATAGGCAAAGTTCTTTTTTGTTCCTGTGAAATCAGTTTAGCACTACTGCTAGGAATGCACTCAATTGCTCTGGAAATTCTGCTTCCTTCAGCAATGTTAGCCTCAGAAAATAGTATTTGTTCAGCAGGGCTCAGTCCATATTTCAGCCAATGACAACGTTGGAATTGACTTCTTTAGGAAGTTCATGTGTTTCCCCTGCATGCCTTTATTGGTTTAGTTTAGACTGTTATAGCTTACTCACAATAACATTCCTTCAGGACTCAGTCGAAAACTGGCCGCAGTTTGGGTTTTTTTTCTTTCAGAGGATGCTGATTTATTGAAGAGATTTTGTAGAAATTTACCCATTGCCAAAATTATCTATATCCAAAAAAAGTAATAAATTTGTTTTAAAAGTAAACAGTTATATTTTGTTTTGCACATAATTTTCAAAAATTTAAAGGCTATTGAAAATTTGTAAAGAAGGCTTTTTCCGTATTTCCAAAGTTAATATCTTTCCTTCTACATTCCAGTCTCTCAAACATATCAAAATATGAATGTTTTTAGAAGTTGAAGGGTCAGGATTTCCTAAAATCCATGGTCTCCATCCCAACAAACTCTGAACTCCCTTGAAATAAGCTTGGAAGCAGCCGCAGCTGCAGATGTGTCACTTCTCTCGCTCTCACTCTTTGGCATCAATGCCATTAGTTCCTGACAATCCTAATCTACTCTCTCTTGCTATTTGAATGGAACAGAAGTGCACACAAGGCAAGAAATAGAAGAGATCAGGATAGATGATTCATCTCTGGTGTTCTACAATTCCCTAAGTGCTCTGTTTCTGAGGTATTTGAAAAGATTGTCAATTTTCACCTCACCCCTTGATTAAAATGGGGAAGTGATTAAAATGGATGGGTGATGGGCTGCAATTACACTTCGTCATACTACTTTGCCTCAAATTTTTTCATGGCAGGAAATTCCTGGTGCAATGAGCATTTGAGACTGAAGCAAAAGGAAATATTTATGTCATCTATTCTGATCTCCTATAGCAAAAAACCCCAAACATACATATATACCCAAGACCTTTGAGTCAGGAAAATTTATTTCTCAGGATAAGATGTGTAGAGGCCAACATCTCAGGTGGCACGTGCTGACTGAGGATGCATTGTATCAGGTGGCTGCATAAGAGACAAAAACATTCTCAGGCTTTACCCCAAAAAGCTGTTAATATGGACAAAATAGTAGGAAATTATCAAAACAATATTCTTCTATGTTGTAGTTTAGGATAGAAAAATCTGAGTTTGCATCAGAAAGAGTGAGAATTGCTACAAACTATATGAATGGATTAAGACATTCTGAAATAAGCAGCCACAATTTCAAGCAGGGCAAGCAGCCCTGTGGGTAGTCCCATGTGTTGGTCAAGATGAACCAGAAGATGATGAAAGGCAGTCAGCAAAGGTGGAGAGGGAAATCTACTCTTTCCTGGACAACTCAATGGAAGCCAACAAGAGTACCGCCTTTAATTTCAAGGACTTGGTTCCATATAATGTTTGATCAATTTACATATTTTAATTGAAGAATTAAATGAGGAGTAACTCTGTTCAAAAATATGTGGAAGTTCTGATCTTTCCTGTTTATTTTCACACAAGCTCTCTACATGGCATTGAGTCATCTGTAAAGACTGCTTTTAATTTCCTTCACTTCTAAGACTTTCCCTGCAGGGCACAATACAACTTTGACTTCTCAGTGTCCACCTGAAATCATTCTCTGCCCTTTGAGACATCATTAGTACATAATGAGCACAGCACTACAAAGCCTCCAGAGCAAGAAATGAAATGCCAAGCACATTTGATTAGGAAAATCTCAATGTCTCCTAGGGAGAAAACACACTACAGTAATTTGGAATAAGCAAAGGCTACATCATGTCTTGTGAGTCCACGTTTGCCAATAATTTCTATTCTTAGCTTTTCTCCTGGAAGGCCAAGGGAGAGACAAACTCACCTTCTGCCTTCAGAGGAGCTTTCAATGAAGTGGAGAAAAGGAAAGGCAGCCACATGTGGGACAAACCACACAATCAGACCTCCAGACCTACCCCACCAGACCGCCCAGCACCAGGCAGCGGGAGAAGTGTGGCAGAAACGAGAGGATCTGAGCCAGCACCTCCTCCCCAGCTCTCCTGGATGGCAGGGTGCACAATGCCCCAGTGGTGCCAGGACAGGACAGAGAGCCTTGTACCCAGCACCAGGGTGGGCAGACTGCCCACAGCCCTCTTGGGTTTCTCTGCTCACTCCTGCAGCAGGCGTGAGCAGCACCAGCCTGAACTCTGTGCCCTCGCTGGCTGCGAGGGATCCGCCAGGTCCCACACTGCCACTCAGACATGAGACGAGGCCACTAACTCTCCCTCAGGACTTTTCCAATGAAGCTGAACTAGACTGGCATGCAATTCTGAAGGACAGCCAAACTCTTCCTATCAAGCTGTAAGTGGCTGTTTTCTTCTCTACAAAAGTATGGATTTGGTGCTAGTAACAGCCACCCAAATGACATTGCAGAAACATGCACGTATCACTCTGGTATTGTGTGTATGATTCCTACATCTTAATGTCACTATAAATTAATACCAAAGTTTTTTACTTCAAGCATTAGTTTCCTAGCCTGTGTACCTTGTGAAGAATGACTACATCCCATAAAATGAAAATTGATGCACATTTTGAGAGGATAAAGATGTTAAAATTCAACATTTCCAAACATTACCTGATTCATAATTCTTGTATGGCTTGACATGTTATTAACAGTACCTTAAACCTTATGTTACTTTTTTAATTTAATGATTATGTCTGAAAGTAGCCCCTTTCAAATTCAGTTGCAGTAATGTCTTTAAAAGCAAACTTTAAACTTATTTTGCTGCACATACAATTATCCAAACAAGTTGCATAGTTTAAATAAGTTCAGTTGTGCTTTTTAGCATAACTCACAGTAATTACTCATCTCTTAAAAATACAATTTGTGGATATGAAGTTGACGATACATTTAAGCATTTTTATGAGTCTAGACATCAACAGTATGAGTTTTGTCACTCTTCCACTGACTTCTGCTATTCCTAATACCTCATCTTTACAATGATATATGATCAGAGCACGGACATTTAATAGACACATCTGAAATAATCACAAACACAAGTTTTAAAACTCCATTGTTGGGAGGGAGAAGTAAGAACTCGGGTTGGTTTGAGGTATCCAGCCCTCAGGAACATATTATTGTTGTTTGCATCAAGCTTTGTTGGTTTTATAACATGTTACATTTAGATTAAAAATAGAAGGCACAGGTGTTTTACAAGGCGCCATAATTAAGTCAACCAACAAAACTAAATATTACATTACCAATCCAGGGGTCTATATCTCAGCAGTGACTTCTTCCAACGTATTTTCATTTGAGGAATTTATTGCTTCTGAAAAAGGGCCGGGGTATGTCTGTGATAAGCAGTTCATTCCTTGTGCCACACTGATGTCTCCCCGGGAACTGAAGGTAGGGCAGGATCTAGTCCGTGCATAGTTTTGTTGGGGTCCTGCTTGTCCAACCATCTCACTCACAGTGTTCACCAGTGAAGCCCTCCATCTCTGTCTCTGCAGTTGCTCTTCTTTACACTTAATGGAATACCAGGCCAGGAAAATAAAAAAGAACCCCACAAACTTGAGAGCAGCTGCCAACCCAAAGTAGACAAAACGAAACGAAGTGACATCGTACTCCCAACAAGATCCTTGTATGCCACAATCCTGTTGCCAAAGCATGCATGTGGTGTCAATAACAGCCCCAAAATAAATTGGAGTGGGAATGTAAGCTGAAATAAAAATAGCAAGAGAAATAGTATGTATTAGTATGCTGTGGAAAACTTCTAAAGAAACTATATGCCTCAGACAAACAGTGTGACACAAAATTTTTTTAGATTTCTACACTGCTGTTCTCGCATGAAATGAAAAACATGGAAAACTGGTCAGCCAATCTTCACACCAACACTACTTTATACAAATGAAACCTACCACAAGTGGAATAGAATAAAAACAAAGAAGACAATGAAGCTGCATCTTACATCAGGTACTGCTTCAATCTGCTGTCCCCAGACAGCTCTTCTTAAGCTACGTGTCCCTCAAAAGAAAATCCAATTTTGCTCTCAGGAAGTAAAATACGGGAGAGGGTCGAATACATTATCTCCGTAGCATTACTTGCTGAACATCCATTGCCTGTGAGCTGGGAAAGGTGCTGCTTTTAGATTAAGGAGAAAAAGCACCAAAGACCACAAAATGTTTCTTACTGAAGATGGATGGAAGTATTGAGACCACTAAGATTATAAATTTTCTTTTCAATAGATCTTCCTCAGAAACAGACTTTAAATTCTAAGGTAGCTAAAAGTGCAGCCAGTCCACTGAATGTTCCTGCTTTCTCCAGAAATACAACACCTTTAAGACAAGATTGAATCATTCTTCCCCAAACAAAACTTCCTGATGCAGCTATATGGGCTTTGCCTCTGCTTCTCTTAGAAGAGTCCTTGCTTGCTCTAGTCGTATATTTCACAGTAGCTGAATACCTGGAGTGTTCTTTATATGCAGGATTTTAGAAGTTCAAGAGCTTGAAAGAAGCTGCTTTGTCAAATAAAAAATTTTAATATGTAGCCCTTTTTGCTTTGAAACACCTGAAATTAAGACATTAAGTAACATACGCTTCTTATTTCAAAAATGCAAAAAACCATTGTAATTGCTGAAAGCAACAGAAATTTGTTTCTAAAAGAGAAAAAGTCCTTCTAAAATAGTATTTAGTACCTATTAATTTTTAAATACGATTTGAATCTGTGAAAAATGTATCTTTCTGGGACAACAATGTTGTTCTAGAAAGTCAGTAACAAAAAAAAGAAAAAAAAAAGAAAAGACAATTAACCACAATTGCAGATACAATGTTTTCAAAAGCTATTAATTTTAGGTTCCTAATACAGTAAGTCGATTAGTTGTAGATTTATAGAATTATAGTATTTTTATGTTACATTTAAGCTGAACACGGCAACCCTTTATGGAGACGCTGAGTTACTGTAACACTTACCAAGAGTTCGTAATAATACAAACTGCATTCCTAGTGCAAAGGGCCGCTCTCCATCTTCCACAGACCTAGTAGGCAAAAAGAAAGCTCCATTAAAGAAATAGCCATAACAGATAATCATCATGGTATGTTCTGGCTCTGCCTCATGGGGTTTTTCTGAGCTATAGAAAATCTTTGTCTGAATTTCTTCTATTGAGCTTCTACTATTGTTAACTTCTATTGCTAGGAAAAAATACAGCCCACCTGAACATGTTTAATCAAAATCACAATTGTGCCTTTTAACCTTTCTTTACCTGTAAAAGGCCTGAAGAATTTGATCCAAACCCATTAAGAAAATTCAGAGAATCCACCCAAAATGTTTATGGCTTCTGATGATAGCTTTCTATTATTTCACATGTCTTGATTTATTTTTCTTAATCTTTTTGATGTAAATTAGAATTAACTAAACTGCGGAAAGCTGGACTCACTTTCTGAATTTAACAGACCTCTACGTAGCATAAGCACTTTGGAGCTACTTCAGGAAAAATATCAGTAGAAACATCCAAGCAGTCTCTTTAAACACTCTTCCTTTTGATACAAGTAATACAAGATTCCTTCCATTGGTTTCAAAGGAAAAATGTCAAGCTTACAAAAGACTAAATACAAAGTAACAAGAATCCACATTGCAACTACATTTTAATAAACCACAAATTAAATACTGATCTAAAAAATTCTTAACCTAAAGGTCTGAAATTAAGATAGACAGCTTCTAATGACATTGAAATGTAAGACAAAAACATACAAAATGTCTGTAGTCAAAGGGATGCAGCTGTAAAATCAAGGTTTTTAGCCAAGAAATTGAGAAACTGGAGAACCAACTTGGGCCACAAACCCCGGAGTGATGCACAAAGCATGTATGTGGTTTGGGATAGTGGGTGTCGCTGTTGATGTGTGTGGGCCACCATTTTTTTACTGAACACTACAAAATCCTGCCAGAGATATCCTTTGTGTACCTCAGTATCAAGAGGCTCACTGCAATATTAATTCTCACTGATTATAGTTTGCCTTTGCATAACTGCAATGCAATAGCAACCATTTTTTATAGGTGAAAAAATCAGAGACAGAAGGAATAAAGTCAGAAGTCTCCGAAGTGTAATTCTGCTGTGCACACAGTAGTTGAGGTAAGGTTGCACAAGCAACTGGAAGTCTGATGTGCTCACTCCCAAGCGCCTGGCTTCACTGTCTTAACACTGATCCTTGCACCCATTCTGTAGATTTTTGGAGAAGTAAACTGTCAGCAGCAGGCTCCTGCATAAACCTTGGCCTCTTGAGCTCAGAAAATGACATCAAGAGTGCTTGTCCTTGCTGAGGATGAGACAAAGATCCCAGCCTGAGGGTTTCTCAGCTGTGCTCACAACTGAGCCTAAGGATAGCAAAGCCAAGTCCTGATCTGCCTGACATTTTCTAAAAATTACTATTTTTGTAGGAGGCTAGTTCTGAGCAGCAGTGGAACATCAGTGGTCTCAGAATATCAGAGTGAAGCTCTTAAAGACAATGCTATCAGAAAATCCTACTTGATTGGGAGGACCATTCTGACAGAAAGGAAAAGCCCAAGACTGGTTAAAAACAAAAGCTCAGTTTGAAGACAGGTTTTACAGAAAACCAGGACAAAAGGTGTCTCTATGTTAGCAATTAATGCAGACAAACAGCTAGTGCTGAAGACCTGACGGACACCACAAGCATTTCAGGTTTTGTAGGGATTTACTTCAGATTAGTTCTAACCTGATCCCAGAGACAGCATGCCCATTTGCATCTGGATCATTTTGGGTGGCTTCTGAAGAGCATCTTGAACACTGGAAGAGATTTCCTAGAGAGGTGATCGATGCCCCATGCCTGTCAGTGTTTGGACAATGACCTTAATAACAGGTTTTCATCCTGCTCAGCCCTGTAGTGGTCAGGCAGTTGGACAATAAGAGAAACTATTTACAAGAGCATGCAGTGACAAGACATAGGGAAATGGCTTCAAACTGAAAGAAAGCAGGTTTAGATTAGATATTAGGAAGAAATTCTTTACTGTGAGGGTGGTGAGGCACTGGAACAGGCTGCCCAGAGAAGTGGTGGATGCCCCATCCCTGGAAGTGTTCAAGGCCAAGCTGGATGGAGGTCTGAGCAATCTGATCTAGTGAAAGGTGTCCCTGTCCATGCACAGGGGTTGGAACTAGATGAACTTTAAGGTCTTTTCCAACCCAGACCATTCTATGATTCTATGATTATTGTAGGTCCCTTCCAATTGAACTATTCCATTCTATTTTTCCGATCTTCCAGCTCAACTCTATCTGAAAGGAACTTATCTCTTGCACTCTGAGCTCTTCAGCTTCAGATTCCAAACCAAAGAGACGTCTTCAAACCACTTCCTTTGTCCTTCTGCTACCAATACTTGTGGATGTGTTTTGTAAATCCTAGTAAATAATTATATCATTTTCCTCTAATTCTTCCTCCTTCTCTTTAAATAGCAACAACATATATCATACAAATACAAATTTATTTTAGCAGTAGATCATATTATGCTTTTTCAGCTCACTTTGCTTTAAAAATCAGCAGAACTTCACTTACAGGAGCTGTATTTTAAATGGAAAAAGATATTACAGGGATTGATTATGTTTATCAGACTAGATGGCAGAGATGGGAACAGCCAATACAAAAATCCAAACGCTTTTTTTCAAACTGACAAATAAATGCCACTGCCTTTTTCTACAAAGTTTGTGTTGTTCTCTATCCTTACATGGCCATGGTGATAGCACCACTACTACAGTACAAGTTCAAAATTCTGGTGAAGAAAAAAAGGGAAGACTCAAAAACAGGCATGTGGCAGGGAAGAACAATTTTAAGAACGAGAAAAGGATAATTTTAAATACTGAGTTTTTCCATTTGCATTTGAAAATCCATACCATTGCTCTCAGATGACTGAAAATTTTTCATAATTTTCTTACATGATGTTTTACTTGCTTTCTCTTCATAACACCCGGCATTCACCGGGCACCTTGTGTTTCCTCAAGTGGATTACCCTGTTACATATTCTAAATACAAGCAAGTTCTACCCTATCGCTGTCGGCCATATTCTATCCACTTTTTAAGGACACACAAGCTTGACAGGCACTGGTGAAAGCGAGCACAGCAAAAATACTTACAAAACATCACCGAGTTCTCACCTGAGTGTCACTATAATTGCTGATGGCTGGGCACATGCTGTTATAAGGGTAACAATGAAGAGAAATATGAGGAATGGGATAAGAGTGTTGCAGGTTCGATCACACTTCCCAGAAACAGCATAGCCATTCTCGTTCAGATAGGTTTTGACAATCACTAGCCGGAGCTGGCTGCGCTGGCCCACTGTTGGCGGAGTGATCACCTGGCGGCTCTGGACACAGGCACATTCTGTGTAATTTCTTACCTGTAGAGAGCAGAAAAGAGTATTTCCACATGAAAAACACGTAGAAGAAAGACGCTGTGCAGAGACATGGTATGACTATCCCCACGGTACTTCTCAGTCTTCTGCCTTGAGCATCATTACCCTAAGTACAAGTGAAGTTACTTCTCCAGGTAATTTTAAAGCTGATCAGGACTCTCCATGATAAGATTGCCTTTTCATAGCTTTATTTAGTCTGAGTTTAAAAAAAGGAAGAAAAGTAAAATCTGGAATATTTTTGGAAAATTCTGCCAAAATAATTGAATCATTTCTGACAGGGAGGCTGGAGAAAAATACTGTTTCTACCGTACTACAAAAACTGTGAGGAAATGCTTTTTAGGCAGCACTGAGAGGGCCATATTCCAAAATCTGGCAGGCCACTGACTTTCATATTCGGGCAGTGTCTTCTGCCATCTTAATGGAAGTCTACTAAGATCTCGACAAAGAGCAATAGGCTGCCCTTCATGCTTGAAGCCCAGGACCTTCTACCTCGATGTGAGTATGGATCTTGCCAGGAGCAAAAGCAGAGAATAAGGGGAAAGCAGAGACTCCAACAGTGAGACTGGAGCACACGAGGGATTCCTGAATGGACAAGGAAAATGAAATTAAGCTGAAGAGACTGAATAAAGAAGTAGCACTTCATAGGCAAAGGGGACCATGATTTGAGCAAGGTGAGGAAGACTACATCAGAAACAGCTTTCTTTCACATTTATTCTGCTTCTGTTTTCATCTAATCTAAATGGCAAAGGAGTGTGCAGCAGATCAGAATATTCCAGTGCTAGAGAAGAAACAGGTCAGGATCTATGAGAGGTTACAGGAAGTAGTTTTTTGTTTCAGTTTTTGCATTCATCAAACCTTGGACCACACATGTGCAGAAGCAACAAAACCATATTAAGATTGCAAATTTAAGCACTTGGACATCAGGACATATCCAAATTATGGCTGTCTGTCAATTTTAATGTTTATCTTTGTATGCATCCATGCTGTGATGTAGCCTCACATTTGTTCCCTTTGGACTTAGTTGAACACCTTAATAATATATCTATTTATCCGGTATTTCACCTCCCATTCTCAAAATGTGACTCCAGGTACTTTTTTCTTCACACTAGACATATTCCACTACAAAGACAGAATGACTCATATTTCATATGGATTTTTCTATCACACTCACTATTATAGCTTAACTCGTTCAAAAAGGAGTCACTTATCTTCAAAACAGTTATGGCATATTGATGTTGTTATCTCTGTTTTGTAGCAAAGTAACTGAAACAGATCAAAAGTTTCACAAACGTGGGTGACTAATTTGAGACAACTGGAATCCTCTTTGTTAGAATATTTTCCATTACATACAACTAAATATATCTTAAATGTAAATTTTCATGCCTTCAAATACAGATTAAGGCACTCAATGCATCTACAAATGGCACTTCTGGTTACTGCTCATGTCCATCATCCAGAACATGAAGAATACAAGATTAATGACCAGCTGGGATAAATTTTGTTTAAGTGACTTGCCCAACATTGCTTAGAAACAAAGGCAATGACAGATTCCTGTTTCCCAAGGCAGCACTCCACTGTAATATCTGATTTATTTCTACAGTCCCACCTGCTTATTGCTTCCAAATGCAAATGCCAAATAGGTATCCTACAGAAATTAGTCCTCTTTACTAGAAGTCTCTGTACTGAGAAATACATGACATGGCAGAAGTTAGAGTATAGGAATGGAGAGAGAGAACATAGGAATATACATGTGTGTGTATATATATATATATATAAACCAAGTATGAACCATACACTGTCATCCTTTCCTCTTACTTTGAAGTCTTAAATGGTTAATTTTGAAAACTCTACATGTTATAAATTTAAATCCAGATGTTATAGGTTAGCAACATTTTATGTGTGGCCTAAACTTATATTTGTTGGTTTTAAAATGCCTTTTCCAAGCAATTTCAGCCCTATTCTATACCACCATTAGCTACCAAGTTAAAACTTTGGGCTATGAAGCATCTTTTCTTAAATCATAAGAGGAGATAGTATGTTTCAAAATCCTTACTGAAGAGCACACACTTCCGAAGTATTTCGCTACTTGGTGCCAGTTTGATATCAAGCGAAATGCAGCAAAGATCAAACCTATGTCTCAATCTAGGAAAGCACAAATTAGATTCATACAGATTTATACAGACACTGGAAGTCAACCACAGCCTCACACTGCAGGCTTTTCCAATTGGGCCAAAACAATTTTCTACTAAAAACCAGCAAGATAATCTAAATTAAAGAAAAAAAATCTTTAAAGGAAACTAATCTATTCTCAGTGCCATCTATGTATGAGCCTGTTTTTTTCAGACCTGACAAAGCTCAGTGCTGGACCTAACATCGTCCTGCTACACAGGCTGGCTCAGGACTGTAAATAAGGAAACTGATACTTCATAAAAAGTACACGATACATGATACATACATGATACTTCTGGAAAACACAATCAAGTCCTGCAAAAATCAATGTTTACATTACTTCTTGTCTTTATTAATTATCCTTTTTTTAAAGGACAGTTCTGCAACAGAAGAATTTAAGAGTTCATTTTTTTATGAAACAGCATGACCATAATGCTTTGTTGATATTTAAGTCAGATTCTACTTTTCAACTGTTTTCTTGTGCCCGGTCCTGGAAACTGCCAAATTTCCATGGTTTGATTTTACCAACAGGATGTCCTTCTCCAGTCCAGCATAACTGGAATATTGGGCTGTAACAGGCAATGGATTTCCAAGAAAGAAAGTGGATTATTAACGTCTTTTAAGTTCTGATTATTTGAGTTTGATGTCAACGCCTTCATTTAGGCTGGAAGAGGTTTAGAAAAAGGCCATGGGAATGGTCAGACTGTTTTACAAGAGCAGAATACATGGGCAGTGTTCACCTAGCCAGGCAAACAGACCTATCAGTACACTGGTGAGGTTCAAGAGCTGCTTGTGCAAAATGATGAGGCTGCAACAAATACCAGTGACTTTAAACAGGCCTTAACTAAATTTAAACAACAGTTTAAAACACTTCCAACTACCTGAAGAGTTAAGTTCTTCCTTGAATTCAGAGAGGGATCAATAAACCCCCAAACTACTCTAAAAGGTAACACCGAGCACTGAAGAAAGACAGTATGACATGGCTGTCCACGTTGCTGAAAGCTGAATTCGATGACACTGACTCAAGATCCCCTCTCCAAGCACTGCAGGAACAGCAGAAATGTGGGCCACTGCTATCAGGGATTTTAGGGTCTATACTGGAAACACCAGCCCTCTCCACCTCATGGCACTTTGCACTTCCTCAGTTGGAGGATTCACTTTGTACAAATGAACTTATGCCTCAAATTTGTATGTAACTGAATGGAAGTAGAGTGGGATCACGTAATAGCAGCATTACCAGGCTTTCAGAACATGGGAAGACTTAGAGATGGATGAGTCAGCTATAGAGGATCTTCTCTGAAGCTCAGAGGAGGGCTGCCTGAGCTAGAAACAGAGCAGTCTTTCATCCGCACGAGTCCCGTGGGGCTACTTGTGGGTTCTATGTGGATCGGTGTGTGAAGCACTTACCCCTGTGCTATGGTTGCCACCACTGATGCAGCCAGCTAGGCAAGGATTAAAATATGTTATTCCATCTGATCCACACACAGGCTCGTACTCATGAATCTTACATCCGCAGTTAACATTACAGCTTCCAGTCAGATTCCTGTGGGCCATGGCAAGAGTGGGACTGAAGAAAGGAAAAAGAACATGCTAGCAGAGCAAGCACAAATATCCACATCCTCCTGTACAAAGGGAGCAAACATCCTCATTAACTCCGAAACTTAAGAGTTGATTATCACAGAAAAATTGCATTAACTCTAGGTTATGTACGTGACTTAAATATAGAAGAACATCCAAGTCATTCCTGCCATCAACTAAAAACACAATAAAATAAATAATACCAATATTTAAAATTTGTATCATATTCGCCTATGTAATAGCTGTATTTTTCCCCTGGTGTTTGGAAGTTTTTTTTCTTTAAGAATTAAGACATCACTATTTCATATATCTATCCTAAGCTGCAGCAATTTATTGTCGATTACTAGTGAAAGGCTCAGTGACAAAATGTAAGCATTCTGTGAATTAATGTGAACTAATAGGCATCTCTTTCCATATACCAACAACTGTTCAGAAAACTTAATGCTTGTATTATTTATATGTATATATGAAATCTACAGGAAGCTCTCTACATGTTGGAGACTACTGTGTTTTAACTGTCTGTAAAAGAACCACTAGTCTGCTTCCCTAGACCAAAAAGCCCAACTTTCCCAACTGCTCCCCTGAGGGGTTTGGTGATACAGAATGAAGGAACTAAAAGAAATTTCAAAGCTGAAGGAGATGCACACACCAAAAAGCAGGTTCTTCACTATTCCTGCTATAGTGACATATTGTAGTTGCAATTAAATAAGCCACATCTAATATTAATTAATATAATCACATCTATTATTACCTGAAGGCATTATGCTGGAAGGCACCTGAAGGTATAGGAATAAAGTATTATCTTTTATTATGGCCATTTCTGAACATGCTAGTTCAGGTACCAAAAAGAAAATAAGTGTTCCACTTACATATATATGCAGATACACCCTGAAATCTAAGTTATTTGCTGCTTTCATTATGCAGCCAAATTATAACAAGCAAAAATTTTTAAATGGCTCGTATTATATTTTTACTACACTTATCACACTCTTTGATCTGTTTCAGTTGCTAAATTAATTTTAATAAGTGGAAAAGCAAGACTCTGCAGTGTGATTTATTGCTGGTTCAATTTTCTGCATCTGTAATTTCACTTCGGTTTAAAATACTGTCAACAACATGAATACATGAAGTCAATGGAAAAGTTACCTGAATGACCTTATTGATACCATCTATTGCCAGATGATAGGGTTGGCTGAAGCTAGGGACCCTAGCTTTTATTTCCTAAATCCCTTTCTGTCTAAAGAAATCATGGCTCCTGAATTTGACGACCACACTCCCTCTTCACTGCATAAGGCGATTCCAAGCCACTGCAAACTGAAAAGCAGCTGCTATCAACATTTTCATGTGACGCTTTCCCTGTTACTTTCCCACCTCCATTTTATTAGGCTACTTTCCATCACAGCTGCACTCCAGGCTTTTAAGAGCTAAACAGCCGGAGAGAGGCTACCACACAGAAGGTGAGCAATTTTTGTAGCAATCAATTTCCTGACTTCCTAGCAAAAGCATACTGTCAGGCAGTTCTTATCTCCTCCACAGTAACTGTTAAATACAGTAGCCAGTGCTAATAGAGGGGGTACCAGTGGGAAACACACACATGCCTTATGGATTTTGACATATTTCAAATGTTTCTTTCCCATCTCTGAGTCACAACAGCTTAAACACCTGTATCTACACGGCTCCCTAAAACTACACAAGAGTCTATGCTTAGTCTCGGAGAGCTCTGGCCAAAATACAAAAAATAGCTTAGTCCTTGAGAATAGGCAATATATTAATGCCTGAGATTCAAGAATTAAAAATACGCCTAATCTGGGTTTTGGAAAGCACAGATTTCAAACATGTCTCAAAGTCCTTCTTCAGTCAATGCACTCCTCTCCGTTCTCCACAATGGTCACATCAGAGATCTAGTTTAGTTCAGAAGAAAGGGCCATGCAGTCTGTCATCTGCATGGTTTTGTGACTCTCTATAGCTAGAGTGCATGGCAGCTGAACAGTCCGGAAGAAAGGTGGTGCTTTGAGAAGGCAGTTTCGGATAATTTTTTATCCTGTAGGTTTTATTACAGTGGTATCAGAACCTTTCAATGTGTCATTCATTATCTTAGTTTGAAAGACTAAATACTTTGTGTGTTACCTTTCATAAGTGTTTCACAGACTGCAAGATGCTGCAGCTCATGGCTACAATCACTGGCCTTGATCCACAGAGGAGCACAGCTTTTGGATTTGCTCCCAAGAGTCTGGATTTGCCCAGCTCTGTGACATGAGGCTGTTCTTCCTTCTTCTTCCTGCCTGATACTTTTAAACTAGCTGACAGTCTTTTCACAAATGGAAATGATTGCATCATTTATCCAGTAGTTCACTGATTACATAGGAAAACCCAGCTCTAAAGAATATGGAATCAATCCACGCAAGAATGAATGTGATAAAGAGGAGAGGTTGTAGGAGTGAAATTTAAAGGTCTTTTCCAGAAATCAGAATATATGTATGAAAATTCCCAACTCCAGAAGAAGATTGTGCCCTTTGCCTTCTCACACCTGAGTGGTAAGTGGAGCTGCCATCAGAAATAGGCTCCACCCTATTTCTGCCTGTGATACATGTGAAGTCCAGCCCAGAAGACCTGAATTTCTGAGAATAAATGCTAGAATGATCCCTGCAGAATCTGCAAAACCAGACAGAGCTAAGTACTGAGTTCTGTGGGAGCATGAGTATTTGCACATGCACCATAAGCAAAAATCTTGCCTTGGGAAATTATATTTGTATGCACAACCACTCCCCACCAGACACCGTGGTGTAATACTGAATTAACTGTTCTGTTTTGTTTGCCCTGTTCTCAGTACTGCTCAATGCCACTGCTGTTCAAAACTACCTCAAGTATCTCTACTTTAAGCAAATCAGTTGATATCCAGTGAATTTCAGCAACCAGCCAGGAGCTGAACAGGAATCTGGATTGGGTTTGTTGGCTGCATCCTCAAGATCCTGTACACATGCTCGCAGACTGTCATGGCTGCAGAGCCTCACAAGGGATGCTGTTAGCTTGTCTTCATATCTGTGATGTTTGGGCAAGACCACTGTGAAGACAAACAGCTAACATCAGACTTACTGCATCCCAGCTACCCCATAGAACACAAGGGATGTTCTAGTGCTCGCATTTTCTATACCCAACTAGACCAGGCACAGCTCGGGAGCCACTCTTCACACAGTGACTGTCATCCATGTTGTCTGTCACCTCACCTCCTGTCACCAGTGACACTAAGTTGTATGACTGCTGCTTAGAACATTCCATCTGAGTGGTTTTCTTGTATTTATACACCATTGTTTGCTTTTGCTGAATATGCTTGTCTTTCTAGCTGCACACTTTTGCAGTCAATTAAATATTACTAAGTAGCTTTTAAATATTTATTGATTGTCTACTGAGCACACAAACCAGGTTCATAAATTTAGCTCTTGGAGCAACTTTACACTTTATGATCTCATTGGATGTTAACCAAAGACTGAGTGTTTCCTTTCTTGTGCCACAAACAAACAAAGCACACTTTTAGCAACAAGTTGCAGCTTGAGCAGGAAATTAAATAGCCATGACTGATATTGGTTCTGTCACCTTCTCAGCTGTCAGCTGAAACTTGTCTTACTATTTCACACTATATTTCAGTAAGCAATATGTAGCAATATGTCATACAGCAACAGGCAGACTTTTCCAGTAATCTCTTAACAGAACTTTTTCTCCAATGGAAAACACCAGATCATCAAAACATTCCTCAGGAACATAAGGATTTCAGCAGCACAGTGACAGAAGTTTTTCATATAAACAGGAGAAGCAGCATTTTTGAAGTTTTACAAGATCCTAGTCTGCCTGCTGAGCTGGACGTCCCAAATGCCTGACTACTTGGGGCAAGAAGCGACTCCATGACCTGCCTGGGGAGACCCTTGTGCCCATGTCCCTGCTGACAACACTGCCACACTGCACAGGGACAGGTCCAGAGACAGGCCGGACTGCCAGGAAAGGCACATCTCAGGTTCCTCTCTCCAACCTCTCCCACCCTGTGGCACACATTCTTCTGACCTCTTATTGCTCAATCCCCTAAAACCCGCAGCAACAGATGGGTTGGCTTGTTCCACAGGCAGGAGAGTCCATTCTCTGTCTTACTCTGCTCACATAGCTCTCACTTCAGCTGCATTGCAGAGCATTACCATGACACAGAGGTTAGGAAATCAGCTACAAAAAAGAGGTGAGTGAAATCAAGCATGCAAGAAATGAGAAGCATGAAACTGGGAACTGAGATCTCTGTGATAATTTAATCTCAGGGACATTTTTTTGTTTGTCCCAGAAGAAGACTTAAGTTTACGGATATGCAAAGCAAATATGCCAAATTAATAACAAGCTACTGCAAGCAGTGCCTCCCTAGCTTTCATCACCTTTTGTACTTCAGCATATCACTATAAGGTTTATCTAGGAGATTTCTTTTTGTTGTTTAGAGCAAATGCCTTGGAGGCTTGGTTTTTTTCATCCTTTCAAGAACATGCAATGCACAAAATCATCTATTAACTGTGTTTCCAAAATTTCATTATCAGACATTTGTAAGAGGTTCACGCTTTCATCTTATTAGCTTCACTATTCACTTGTTGTTCACTCCTCTTTCAGTGATGGGAAACTAATGAAGGAATTCAGATGCTGGCAACATGAAATCACTACTGACACATATCTAGGTAACCCCATTTTCATATGGGATCCACCATATAGCACATAACAGATTTCTTGAACACTTCTTTCAGATCATTTTTTCTTGAAGGCATGTATTCTTCCACAAGTAAGCTGAACCAGAGTACTCTGCTAATCCTGCCTTCTGACACTGGGAGGCTGCCAATTCTCCAGAAAAGAAAACATAGCATTGATCCCTGAATTTCTGCACAGCACATTATAGATTTACCTGCATCAGTCATAAAGAACACGCTCTTATAGAAATTGCACCAAAGCTAGTAAGTCCTGCTCATGAGCTGATCAGGGGGAAAAGTTTCATGGCTAAGCTTCGCAAATGAAGATATGGGAAGGGCTCTACCCACACTTGCTACAAGCACACTGGTGGCTAAAAAGGCCGATGCAGGATAGACAAGTCTGGGTACAAAAGGCACAGCTAAAAGTCTCCTTGGGTGGTATTGACGAGGTGTGGTTCTTTCTGCGATGTCTTTTCTCCTCAAGGCTAATTCTGCGTGAGTTTTCAAAGGAGGCAGCAGTGTTATGGATGGTGTGTCTCCATGATTCCCGATTTGAGGCCAAAGTGGACCACTGATGGTGGTCAATATGGCCAAGACTAAGGTGCTGTTTCAAGGAGTCCTTATATCTCCTCTTTGGGGATCCTCTATTGTGGCAGCCGGTGGCAAGTTCACCATAAAGCACAATCTTAGGGAGGCAGNAAAGCTCAGCAGCCTCTGCAAAGCAAGATGTTAAGCTCTGCAGAGCTGCTTCTGTGTGAGCGACAAGGGCAGCGCCATCAGCAAAAAGGAGCTCATGAACAAGGTAATTCAGAGTCTTAGTGTGGGCCTTCAGACGTCTTAGGTTAAACACGCTACCATCAGACGATATTGGATGTAAATACAAGTCAGACATGGCGAGGGGGAAAAGTATCCTAGTTTCAATGCACCTACTGCTGTAGACACACGGAATGTATGAGAAACAGCCACTCTGTTTGTTTCAGCAGATGAAGATGCTGCCAACTTGCAGCACTGCTGCACCTGAGCTGCCAAGGACACCCATCATGCTCAAGCACAATAACAGAAACCAGCCACAAACGACAGCATTTCCCGAGCTATTCTTTCAATTACAAACCATGAAGCCACTCCTTTCATTAATAAGATTGAACTGCAAATTTGCTAAATATGTGCTGGAACAAAACCCAGAATCCCATCTGACAAATTGCATTTGTTCACTTCTCAGGGAGACTGTTCTGTGTCTCCATGACACAGTGTTAGTAAAAGCTAATAAAGAGAAGACCTTTATTAGAAGTGACTAATGATTAAAAAGACTCTAGTTTCTAACACTTTTTTTCTAAATCCTATTCTTCTCTCCAAGCCTCTGTGGAAGGCTTGTGGTATAGGAGTAAAGTAAGAAAAGGGAAAACGTAAAGAGAGATTTATTGCCTGGAGATTCTAGAGCTGTGACCTGTTATTTTACATATTCAGGCTTGGACTGAAACATTATTGTGCTCACAGTCAATGCACATATATAGGGGGGAAAAAAAAAAAAGGTGGAGCCTCTTCCCATAAGGCTATAATCTAAATGAAACAGTTTTTAAAAAAAAAATCTGACTGAATTTTGGTACCATCTAACAAAGAATTGGTTTGCATATGGTTTTATTTATATTTGTTTAGATTACTATAGTAACCTACCAGACCAAGGAAATACAAAGGAAAGGAGATAACCCCTCAACACATAATTTCTATAATCTTAATATCAGGCTATATGATAAAAACAATTATCTTAATTTTATAGCAATATTTTTGGTTTGGTATTGAAGGATATTCTGGATAGCAGAGATCTGTAGTCTCCTTCTTGGCAAGCAGCTGGAATTGCAGCAATGATGCAATTTTGGTGTAGCTATCAAACAAGGGACCCTCTCACTATGTCAGCTGGATTCCTTCTTTGTTGTTATTGTTCTGATCCAATTAGTCACTGCTTTCAAATTAAGGGATCCCACTGACCAATTGGACTGAAATAGATACAACAATAACAGAAACTCAAACTGGTGGTACAAGAAGAATACCCTTTTTTTTAATGTGAAATGCCTCAGTAGGTCAATTGCATGCTTTAACTAAACCTTAACTGCACCAAAGCAACATAAAGCAATCAAAAAGGGTCAGTTTTGATTCATTACGTAACAGAAATGTGAGAGATGGAACTGAACTAATCTAGGAAACTGTCACTATGAGTGAGCTCTCCCAGAGTCTGTTTTACCTGCCTTATACCACAAAACATGGAAGAAACAGGCCTGAAAACAACCAAAGTAGCTGACCTCTGCTATTTCCCCTTTATTCAGGTCTGAGGAGGCCACATCTGCAGTGCCGGGTCCAGATTTGGGCTCCCCAGTAAAAGAAAGACACGGATATGCTAGAGAGAGACCAGTGAAGATCCACTAAGATGAGGAAAGGACTGGATCATCTCTCTTTTGAGGAAAAGCTGAGAGAGCTGGGACTGTTCAGCCCCGTGAAGGCTCAGGAGGATTTCATCAATGTCTGTAAGTACCTGAAAGGAGCGTGCAAAGATGACAGAGTCAGGCTCTCTTCAGTGGTGTCCAGTGCCAGAACTAGAGGCAGTGGTAACAAACTGAAACACAAGAGGGTCCCTATGAACACCAGGAATCACTTTCACTGTGAACATGACAGTGCTGGCCAGGGAGGCTGTGGAACTTCCCTCCTTGGAGATATTCAAAAGCCACCCAGATAAGGAGACAATTCACTGATTCAGGACTTCCCATCTGGATGCTGGCTATGGTGCAAGAGAAGGGATGCCATATTGTTTGACATAAAGCTTCTTACACTGTGTTCAGATATCAAACGTGCCCTCAGAGACAAGGTGCAGCATGGAACAGCAGGTCCTAAAATGCTGAGATGTATAATACAGAGGTGCCCTTGACCTTCCTGATAACAGAAATGCTGATGACACACCAACAGCAAAACTGCTTGTGCCCAACATAAACCAGCAGAAAATCCTTTCTAATGTATTCTAATCTGTGCATGCCTCCAGGTCCCATCTACTTCCTTGCAGCTGGTGAAGTTAGAAAAATACTGAGTTATGAAACATACTGAATTATGAAATGTCATTGCCTACTTTCCTGAGTACTGGTATGCACACAATTCCACGTTAACTGAAACCCAGCTTATTCTTCTCCTCAGTACTGGTTTATGGCTCAGTTTGCCAAAGGAAAAAAACCCTACTTTTTAAATGTAAAAGAAATGAACAGCAGAAAGGAACCTGCTTGTCCAGAGATTATCCTGCAGGGTATGTCCACAGTGCCCAATGCAGCTGAGATCTCTGGGTTGCTGCCAGTGCAGGTAGTTCAAACATCAGATCCAACACTGCCACGTTAAGGTAGAACATAATTTATCTGAACCAAGTAGCCGTACTTCTATCAGCTTTTCCTATCTGATCTAGCCTGTTGAACTGACTGATGTCCATATGCTACAGTACATTGGAAGTAGAGATTGAAGTATGTGTTTATTATTAAACCTCAAAATGAAAGCACGCTTTTTATTACATGAACAGTAGCATTCTTTGATGTCTGAGTTGAAGAGTTGCCTACTAAGTAAATTATTTGAAGCTATCAAATGATTGTCCATGAGGACTAAGAGCATGTTTATCATGTCAGATATTCAAGATTAATTTATGTGTAGTGGTGCCTTTTTACTATCATTTTGATAATAAATCTGGATTTGATCTCTGTGTTAAAAAAATCTGGCTGAAACTCCTGAACCACACTTTATAACATGCTGGTAATTCTCAATTTCTGATTACAGTCTAATTATACTTATTATTATACTGATTTCAAAGAGTCTATATATATCACTTGTGAGAATTCTGTCATTACCATTTCTCACCTCTTTTCTCAAGAAGAACAATTAGATGAAGTTGGTAAAGAAGTAATGCTACTTCAGGTTTTCACAACACCTGTGAACAGATAGATGCCTATTTCCACTCATGCTATGTATTTAACTGCAAATGTTATTACTTACTGACAAAAGAACATTAGATAATCATGCAATTCCAGCATGAAGGCTGTGTGTTACATAGCAATAATATGTTTTCTCTTCAGTTTAGAAATGGATTTAAATCAAATAGGACTTTTTCCCCAAACAAAAAGCTACAGCCTTGTCATTTGCCCGGCAAGGACATTCTGACTTGTCACACAGATCAACTATTTGATATCTGGAATTTATGTTTTCATTCATAATAATTTTCATTTCTTCATCTACACCCACAGGCTGTCACAAACATTAACAGCAGGTGGACAATCAAAGCATTCCACCCACTTCCCATCCCCATTCTCTTTTTCAGCTCACTATGCAGATGAGGATATCCCACCATGTTACTCCCTTCTACAGACAGCCCCTCAGCAAGAAGCTTTAACTCTAGGTATTAAGAATATAAATGAGTAAACCAGCTTTCCATCAGCTTATGACTTTCAGTTGCTGGTTTTCTTTGCTCTGGGATTAAAGTTTGACAGCAATACAGTAACACCCAGCAACAAGCCATGCAAAACATTCTCCATGTAAACAGTGCCTATTTTCTTCCTTCCCTGATTCCCATTTTAACGTCTTTGTTTTTCACTTCCTAGCTCACTGCTCCACTGTACTTTTACCCCATTTGATCATCCCTTTTCCTGCTCCATGCTTCTACATTCTCTTCAAAATGCTAAGAGTCCAGAGCTGAGTCTTAAAAGCAAGACATGCAAATGGATCTGATACCCAGCAACTGGTCATAAATAAAAGAAAGACACATCTCAGATATAAATGCAAAGAGAAAAACATTGTTTCAGATAGGTTCACACTCTTCAAATACTTACTCTGTTCTGGTTTTTAACCTACAAGAAGAAGGCAATTTCAGGGAAAATTTCATGTACAAAAATAAGAAAGAAAACAAAAGTTCATGTCCAGGCTTCGAAGGAATCACCTTTGAGTGAAACTCTCACAACTTTTAGCACTGTCTTCCCTCCAAATGCCCCCTTTTTTTTTTTTAATGCCCTTCCACGCATTTCTTAATGTCACACCCTAAATTCCTCACTCCCAAGTCTTTCCTACATCCACACCTTTCTCCTTACTGCCTTCTTCACCCTCAATATAACTTTAGGGCATATGATACAGTCACTGTCTTGATGATGATCCAGGGCATTCATACAATTAGTAAGCAGTTCAGAAGCAGTACACATCATTAATGTTGATAGCACATGCCCAAGTGCATCCTCTCAAACAGGGACTGTAGACCTAAGATATCATAATGGTGATAATAAATAAGCCCATTCAGAAGTAATCTTTATAACCCCTTTAGTATTTTCACAATTTTCATGAGCAGAAAACATTTTGAAACATTAACTAAGTTCTAAGTAATCTAGAGAGGACACTATTCTTATTTTTCTGCAACAATCGCTGAAGTCCATTCTAATACATTTACCCACTTCTCAAAAAAGTGAATTACTACATAACCTTCATTATAAACCATGTAAAAAAGAAGGGCCACATAGTAACAGCATGTATTTGCATACAATACTCCTCATTTGAATGTGTGGCTTCTTCAATACATCAGCTATCAGCATTTTTTACATTCCTAGATCAGGCTTATCAGTAAAAGCTGGTTTTGCCACAGATGATTCCAAGATACTTACCCAGTTGTGTAAGGTATATTTATTCCCCCTAGATTAATGCTTTCACATCCAACTATGAAGAGCGTTGAAAAGCACAGCAAAGATACACCACTGCAGATCATAGCCAATTTTGCAGACTCTCTTGCACCAAGTTTAAGTTTTTTTATAATGTAGCCTCCTAGGACAATGCCAACACCAGCACTTGGGACAATAATCACACCTGCCAGGAAGAAATTCAAGCATTAAAACATGACCTATATAAATGGTATAAAACATAAATACTGGTTTCATTCCCTAATTACATGACTGCTCCATTGTCTGATTCTCTGCTAGCAAACTGAATCAGACTTTTCAAACCTCTGGAGTGTTGTCAAAGAATTTATAAAAGCCTCCTTATGATATTAGAAGCAGCCAAAGCACTATATAAGAGAACTATTGTACTTACAAACAGAAACATTGCTTTGTATTTATTTTAGAATGGGGAAAAGAGCTACATATTGGTCCAGTTTAACTATTGAAAATTTGAGGAAATCCAGATTTGGACATGAATCTCAGGATTAATTCCAGCGAAGCACAAGTGCTAACATTACTCAGGCAGGACCCCAGAAGCCTGCCCACATCGGAGTGCACACATGAGCCTGGCTGCAAATTCTGCCTAGTGGATGCTTTACTCAAGTTGAATGGCACTTCCCCAGGCAACTAGAGACAGGACAAGAGGAAATGTCCTCAAGCTGTGCCAGGGAGGTTCAGGAAGAATTTCTTCACTTTAAGGGTGGTTAAGCAATGGACCAGGCTGCTCAGGGAGGTGGTGAAATCACCATCCCTGGAGGTGTTCAAGAAACGACTGGATATGGCACTTAGTGCTATGGTTTATTGACATGGTGGTGTTCGGTCAACAGTTGGACTTGATAATCTTGGAGGTCTTTTCCAACCTTAATGATTCTACGATTCTACGAATCCTACATCAGCACTCCAGTTCATCTTAGCACTGACATACGGAGCGTAAACTGATCAAACATGATTAAAGAAATTAAGATACTAGAATTACGGTAAGTTTAAGACACAAAAGACATGCCTATGAAATTTCTGCTGCTATGCTGCTGTAGTTATAAGGTGGCAGTTCAGCAACACATCACCGAGTTGTCCTCACTCTTTGGGTCCTGAGGTCATGTTAAGTCAGCAAATGTCTTGCACTTTTCTTCCTTTAGCTTTTGCTTCTCACTGACATGTGAAAAGGTCTTTAAATTAAGGCTTTGCTAATGAAGATGCATTTCACATAAACATGGAATTTGAACTACTTTTGGCAGCTGCATCTACAGAGAAGCTAAACTTTATAATCCAAATTCTTAGAAACATTGGTCTTTTTAAAGAACCCAGTAAGACTATCACTTGCAAATACCTATAATATTTTCAAAGTATATTCATTCTCTGTTATTTGTCTAAAGGTGAATGGGACATTATATTTATCAAAATGTTGAGATTGTGAAAGTAAGAATAAGAGGTAAAAATAGCTGGCACCTTATTTATACTGCTACCACCAATGACATTATAGAATAAAATGTCATTTCATGAGGAAGATTGTAAACAATAACCCTTCACAGAATCAAAAACAGTCTTTCTCACAAGAGCAGAAATTAAATGTATAAACTGCACAAGTTCAAGACATGAAGTTCAGCACATGGCATTTTTGATCATGATTAATGTCAAGTTTGTTCAAAAACAGAAAGAAACTGAGACTTAATTAAAGCATTGCTACTCATGAGATGAAAAATTACCAATAAAACCTTTACATGAAGAGATTCAGGAAGCATATGTACTCAGCCAGCAGCAGATGCATTAAGCATAGACGTATAATGTAAATAGCATGTAAATTCACCTTTTGCTAACCAGAAAATTTGTAAACTTGATATGTTTTTTACCATATTAGCCAGTGGCAATCTAATACAGAATCTCTAAGTTTCCCTTTCCCTTTTCTCCTAAAAAAAAAATTCTAAAATTAACAACTGTTGACTTTAATATGGACTTTAGGAGTTGGGATTGTGGAAGCAGTGCTCACTTGTTCATGTTCCACATCCAGCCTGAGATATTTCACCTTCTTCTGGTTCACTATAATAGTCTTTATCAAGTAATTTATAATAGGGAAAACAACCGATGTTTTAAGTGTAGAAGACCTTCCAGAAGATGTATTACGAGGATATGAGGGCTTATGTCACTTAGGAAGACTTTCTTTCCTGGAAAGAGGCACCTTTCCCAGAGACAGTTTTAGATGTTTTCTCCTCCAGCATTCCAGAGAAGCCCTCCCTTGTATGAGAAAAAGGTAAGTTTTTGCAGACATGTTAGAAGGCCTCCCTAGCAGGAGGGCTGGAGACAATAAAAGCCCTGAGAAGAACAGGGGGCATGTCCTTCCTAGGCACAAAATATTAAGAGTTGTCAGCTTTTCAGAAATAAATTCTCCTGAATCCTTCCACTGCCTGGCATTTTGGGGGTACTTGCATATGTTTAACCCCTACAGATGTTAATAACTTCACACCCTGGGCAGTTTTCACACCAGTTTTACCTCTATAATGTACTGGCTGTTGAATATTTTTTCTGACAAAAACGTTTCTGGTTTATATTGAGAACAAAGCAAGTTACAGAGCAGCAATCCCAACAAGACTCACTACAGCAAAACTTCTATGCGTGTGTGGCTACCTTAAACTTCCGACGCCATCACTGACCCATCAATGACTGGTTTTTTCTTTTTCTATACATGGAACGTAGGGATTTCATGCCCTGAAGAAAACCTCATCCCAGAAAGCTCTCAAAAAGAAAACACTGCATGGTGTTTCTCTGATCTTTCCTCTCCACATTCCTTGCATTTCTTCCAGCCACTGCAAGTGACAAGAGATTCCTGTGTGAAGTCTATGTGTCTTTCCTCTTTCTTCTGCTACTTTTTGTCTTTTTCTTGACTGATGCCCCTGGGCAGCTTCACTCCTATCCCCACAACTCACTCCACCGCATCAATCCTCACGCACAGTATCTGGAAGTATGGGAAAGCACAGAACTAACCTGCCTATCAATTAGCAGCTATTCTATAGAGAAAGCAGTATAGAGAATATAGTATATAGGAGAAGTTAAAAAGATGCTTATAAAGACAAACATCTTTGATGCAGCTAGAAGAGAAGGAAACTCATCTGCATGACACAGGCTCAATTCTGCACAACATTTTGGCCTCTTTTCCAAGGAAAGTTCCCATCTCTCCCACTCACAGAGCAATACAAAGCTTAAAATTTTGTGGTTTGTAGCCCTATTAAAAGTTGAACACGACCGTACGTTGCTGTGGCAGCAGGGGAAGCAGCACACCTGCAAAATAGGGGTCTCCTGAAATGACAGGTGGGAGAGGATTTGGGGAGCTCTCCTGACTAGACCAGATTGTTGTGCACTCAGTGTTAATAAATAAATAAGTAGAAAACCACCAGCCTGGAGGGGAGAGATAACTGAAGGATGGGACAGATAAACAACTTGTCACCAGGGGGGAAAAAAAAAGATAAGGATACTTTAAAGATCAAAGACGAAGCAAAATTCACAGAAAATAAGAACAGCTTTAAGAGATCTTTTAAGGCACACAAATTGCAGCAATGTCTATGGATTTTCTAGCTTGTTTTTGTTGTTTTTTTTCCCCCTTGGAGACTATTTCCAGATGAGAAAATGTCTGTCTGGGTTTATACAAAAAATAATCTTTTATCTGTCGATAAATGGGTTCACATTTTATTAAACATATATATAGCAAGCATCAGAAAAAGGCCTAAATATCTAACCAATGCAGAAAGCTGGATCCAATCACCTGTTCTAACAAACACATTTCTGTTTCATTCCTACATGGACTCATTAAATTAGTCAAAGCTAACCCTTGCAAGGTTACACTATGTGGCAAAGCCTTACCAGTGTAGATGCTGGCATTAGAAGCTGGGATGCCAAACTGTGACTCGATGAACTTGGGAATGAAGGTAATAAAAGCTGTGACAATGGCACTCTCAGCCGTGTATGACAAACTCACAAAAAGGAATGTCATGTTGCTTAAGATCCTGACAGCTGCTCTTGGAAGCTCTATAAAATGACAAAAATGACAAATGAATGTTATAAACAATGAGTGAGAAACAAAAGCAAACTGAAACAAAACCAACTGATTTTCTTTGAGACTGACTGGCAATAATGGCTTGCTGACATCTGGCTAAGTTTGCTAAGTGGAGTGCATACTTGGGATTGCTGCCCTCCCTGTCTGCTCTTACCCTATCACACTGCACTGCTGCAGGGCTGCAGTCTCACTTTGCACAAACATAACTGAGGTCTGTTATAACAAAACCATCTGAAGAAACAGGGCTTCCATAGTAACACTATAATGGAAAGAAAAACAGCAATAAAATATAGTGATTTTGGAATTATTCCGATGTCTTATTTTGAAATTTTCTATGAGATAACACATATCACACCGCTGAACTGACAGTACTGTGTTTTGCACTCCATAGGAGGAAAACTCTAATTAAGGATCATATACTCCTCCCATAACTCCCTGTCAAGGGTCATGCCTGGAATGCTGACCCAGGTTAATAATACCCTAATTTGAAAAGGAACCAAAATATTTCAGTTAAACATTTTTCTACATGATTTTACAGCATTTACAATGATGCAGACAAAGCACAATGAAAAAATTACATCAATGATATCAATGAATCGCAACATACATTACATACAACTCAATTAATAGTCTCAGAAGGGATAAGGCAATCAAGTAAAAATGATAGCACATCATTAACTCAAATTGAAAAAGTATTCATAGATGTTGCAATTATTCTCAAATTAAATATCAAAATCCCATGAAATTCAGCACTGTAGGTAAATGAAGCACTTACATATTTTTAATTCAGTCCTGTAGTGATGTCAAATTATCATCACAAGATGACAATAACTCTATTCAGCACTTAATTTTTTTCAGATTAGATGGTGTGATTTTAAACATGGGTTTTTTTAACCTAGGGCTTCTACCAAGATCAGATTTTCTGTTCAAGTGTTATATCTAGCCTACTATAATTTAGGTTTTTTTCATTTTCTTTTCACTTGGAACAGAAATGGAATGGTGCTTGTATCAAACCCAACTGAATTCAAAGACAAGAACACCCATTAGAAATACATCATGTTGAGCAAGAACAACTGAGTGAGAATTTTATCGATGTTACAAGTTGTCAACACAAAAATCTGTCTCACTTTCTCCACTGACTCCAGTAGGTTATCTGTATAAAAGCAAAGAGAATGTAGACTCTCGTCATGTCAAAACTTGTCAGGCTGCAAATTAGCACTTAAGTTGTCTGACTGCATTCAGTCTTGGCTTATGCCAGTTGTCAAAATTTATACTGAATTCATTATGAGTACAAGGTTTATAATTTTAATGTAGTCAAGTGCTCTCCTGCTGCCTCTATGAAGAAACGTATTAAATGTTAAATACAAAATTTAGTGGAAATAACTAATGAATAAATCATATTAAGAAACACTCATTTACTTGAACCTTAATGGGTTTTTACCACCTACAGCTTTAAAAAAAAAAAAAAAAGCAGCACTGTTTGCAGTAGAAGCTACAGAAGCAAGCAGTTATGACAATGCTGATGCTGCTGTGATAAAGGAGTCATGAAGCAGAAAGAGGGGTTGCCAGGATTGGTCCTGCTGCAAACTGAGTTATTTGGTGGCAGCTGCTCACCTGGGCTCAAAATGTGAAAGAAAGTATAAGGTATCATCACTGAGAGAAATCTAATTTTCTTAGGATGATGAACTGAGTGCTCTTTGTAGAAATGAACTGCAATTTTTTCCCCAAGAACCGAATTCAAGGTATTTGCTAAATCCATTATTTTAAAGAGCCTGATGCAAGTAAACTGGTAAAGTTTAGCCCTTTCTAATAGAACTGAGCTTCACGAAAACATCTGGTTTAGAATCTTCAATCTAAAGATACTGAAGAATTAATTAGGCAAAGAACTGAAGAGCTAATGAACATTTTGCTCTGGTGTTCATATGTAGAGTTGTACTTTCTGTTGACTCCTACTTGCATCTCATCTGAGCACTCAGGCTAAAGGTCATTATTCATTTCAAAACTAATTAGTATTTTGAAATTGGATTTCTACTGATAAATAGATAAAACTTAATGTCTTGGAATAAGCACAAGTTCTCTTACATACGTGAAGGATTCTTGAAAGAACAGCTTTGCTGATTACTGTAAATTTTGGCATGAAATAAGAGTTTATTTCTGCATGCCACACTAATACATGCCACCTGGAGCAGTTGAGAGTTGAAGCTCTTTGTGATTTATAAAGAGCAACTGTCTGGCAAACAAGGAAAAGTTGCTATACAGTAACAAACTTGAAAACTAAAAACACATATTCAGAGTTAGGTTTTCCCTGATTTCCTCCTATGATCAGCACCAAATCCTCTGTGACAGCATCTATACTACACTTCTGAATTTAAAAACCTATAATAAAAAGGCACTATAAGTAACTCGTATCTTTCAACCACAGTCATTGTAGTAAAAAGCAAGAATAGTAAAACCTTTAAGGATTCTTTGTACTACATAATCAGTCATGCTTTTAAAACATTTCAATGACAAATGACTTTTGTGTGACTAGCCATAGGCCTGGGCTTTGATTTCAAGGCCACTATTAAACCTGTCAGGTTTGATTTTTAAGGTCTTCAAAAAGCATCACCTGTTTTTGCGATTGTGCATCAGAAACAAATCTCCAAGAACTTGCAGTGTTCCCTCATTCTGTCATTTAAACAAATAAATCTTTACAAATTACATTCGTAAAACTAAACCCATCTTTTAGTATGGCTGCAAACAGGTTACACTTCTGTGCAGTAACTCAAATCTTAAACATCCACATTTTTCTTTTTTATTTTTAATAACCTAGTATATAACTAAGACATATATAACTATATAAACTAAATTGAAATCTGTCTTGCTGGACTAATGAACATGTTTGTCTACTGCCAGTATTCATCCATTCATGATATTTTATAGTATTTTTTCTCTAATCAGCATCCATTTTCTGTCACTCATGTGCTGGAGCACCGCTTGATTCATGGTTAAGGGAAAAGTGTAAGAAAAATCTGCAAGTAATGTATGTATTCATAAATACTTATATTTAAGTAAAATTTTTAAAGCACTGTAAACAGAATTTCAATCAAACTCCAATAATTCTGACTTCACTTCCTCTTTCATCATTTAATATATCTTCTTTTACCCCTGCTCCTGCACACCTAGGCCAAGACAATGCAATGAATACAATCAGGGGAATGAATCATCCTGGACTATAGTATTGTCCTTTTGCAGTCCATCAGTGAAGACCCTAAGGATGAGGCAGATATTAGCTAGAGGACCCCCATTCTGCAGGTGCTCTGAGCCTGGACAGCACTACGCAAGCCTGCAGCTCTGAAGGAAGCTGCCTCCACACTGAGGTCTCAGGGGCAGCTTCCAGTCTTGTGCAGTACAAAAAAGAGCCAAAATTTGAGATACAACTTCCAATTTTTATCAGAATGGAAACTAACAAAGTCACACATAACCGCTTCAAATATATCCTGCACAGAGCTAATCATTAAACTCTAAAATAGTATTTTACATGTATTTCATTTCATTATCTACTCATACACCATCTAAACAACCTCATCTAACTCTCAGGACATGCCTTAAGCACCTGTGTCATGGCTAGGTCCTTGAACAGCCCTCAATATCTCATCAAGCACAGAGGGGTTCAGGATCAGTTTGATACCATTATTCTTCTTGTTAACTTGATTTAGAACAGCTCCTTGAGGCTCCAGCTAACACTGCTCATCACTGCACATAGCCATGCCAGCAAACCTTTTCTATTTTGAGCTCTTCAGGATGGCCTAAGAAAGGATGAGAGGAGAGCGATTCGCTCAAGGTCAGTGGCATGGCAGGATCTCCAGCCCACAGTCTGCTGAACGCTCTGACATTTGCGGCGCTCACCAAGAACTCACACACAGAGACTACTGTCTCCTCTTCTTCTAATTCCTGCCAACTAATCTTCAGGTAGTGCAGAACCCTCAGTCCAAATCCTTTGGAAAGCACTGCAGTGGGTTTAACCTGCATCCCTCGGCAGTTTTTTATATTTGCTGATTCCCTGGCAATCATTATTATCCTGTGTCTGTCCCTCAAAGCGACTGAATAGGAAAGGCAAATGACAGCTGGTAGATGTGAAAAGGCAGACAAGAATATTCTACATTTAAGAAACATACATATGGATAAAAAAACCCTCCCTATGGCTACAAGGTACATGTCATTAATTAGATTAATTGTTTAATTTAGATTAAGTCAGTATACTTTAGGTAATACATATATTTGCTTTCTTTACACTGCTCCTTTATTCAATTGCACAGTAAGTTTAATTATAGTGGTGAGTGAAAGGGACTGCAGATACAATTTCCATAGTATAAAACCCTAGGGGTATCTAGGTAATAAATGAAAACAGTAGTTTTGTCTGCTCAGATTCATGTGGTATCTGCATGTATGGGATTGAATTGTCGTTTCTTTATTATAAATCTCCTCTAGCTCATGTTATCTACACTACCTCTATTTCTTTCAATAAACGACATCCAATTTTCTTCCTCCTGTGACCTACTTAATATTTAATACTTCTGATACCTGACTCAGAAGAATTCTCCAAGTCACATTTTCTATGTGAAAAATAAGAGAGAATTCCAAGCCCTTACAACTCAAAACATGTTAAAATGCAAAATGTATTTGTATTTTTATCTGATCTCAGCTCTACCATGGGGCAAAATAAAGCTCAGGTCACTGAAGTTGGAGGCTACTTGCAGATAGAGCCAGTTCTGGTTTATTTCTTCAGCCTATACTGGCAGCCACTGCAGAAAAAAAGACTCTGGCCCTCTCTCAATATGCCTTTTTGATACTTCTTCATTCATCTAGAGAACTAATTAGGAGAAGTTACGACAAGACACGAATCACTTTGCCAGGCTCTCCAGGTAAGATGAGATCGTATCGGAAGAACAAAACAGTTCTTTCCCTTACCAAAGCTGCAAAGATTACACAGATTTAATAGCACTGGCCTCTGTCATGGGAGACTATGACATCACTGACATTTATTAGTACAGAACAGAAGATACGACCTACTAAATCATCAGTCTCCCAGCTACTGCCTAAATAAGTTTCTGTCTATAGTGCTATAAAAAGATGAAGCTCTGAAATTCAATGGGAAGTATAAAATGTTCATTGCTCAGAAGAAGCAATGCTAAATTACTTAGACACACATGATACTTTTTTCCTTCACATTATAAACGAAATTACCTCAACTGAGAAGCTTGAGGTATGATCTCATTCCATAAAGCCCACTTAAACTTGAAAAATAATTAAATGATAGTGCATTCCTGCTGCAGGCCTTCTTTGCCAGGGTAACTGACACCAAATAGTAAAGCTATTATCAGCTTATAGCAAAATACTTTTCTCTGTGTTATCTCGACTTGCTTGCTATCTTTCTGACATGTTTCTTTTTACTGTTCCATGTGGCGAAGTTTCTCCTCTAGAGAAAATAAAGTTTGCATAGTGAAGGCTCCATTAGTATACTAATATACTAATACAGAGTTGTATAGGCAGATACATATCAAAGAAACACATGCTAAAATGAGACATACAGAAGTTTTCATTTCTGTAAAAAGAAAGTACTAGGAAAGATTCTCCCAAGAGAATATTTGTTTTCTCTGTATCCACTGTGCCTGTAGGGACATGACCTGGAAGGTGAAATTATGTACCAAAACAGAGGACTAGCACCAGCAAACTCATCCAGATGCAGTTTTTTGCATACCTGTATCTTTACCAGGCACACCAGCAGAGTGAAGCAGTCCCTCTGCTGTAACCTGCAATGATCAGGAAGGAGTCCAGTCAAGACTGGACCCCCCCTTCTCACTTCCCTAAGTTAGTGAGAAAATTTTGACACAAGTAACCCTGAACTACTTCTGATAATCAGAGGCCAGTAGGTTTGAAGGCAAATAAAACTCACAACTAGTTTTATGGATTGAGGAGAAAACATTATGTATGAGAGCTCACAAATATGGAGAACAAACACTCTTCCAAGAAGGAGGGAACAGGCTTTTCTGGCTTCACCACTTTTTCAACTACTTTGCCAGCAAAGGACGAATATGGTCTGAAAGATCTGGTATTTGAGGTTCACCTGGCTTGCTCTCTGCTAGCTTTATGCCTTGATTAAGATGCTGGTTTGTAAGCTACTAAAATCACCCCAAAGAACTTCTGGTCTTTTTTCTTTATTTCCACAGAAATTAACGGTAACCTCAGGTACCCTGAGAAAACCTGTGTAAATCCAATGTAGAGCAAGGCAGTATATAGAAGTGCAAACATCACTTAGAATTATACTGGTTTTAGTCTAAAACCAGTTCTAGGTTTGCTAAGCTAAGCCTTATCTACTTAACATAGAGAGTGATCATACATGCATCATTAAAAAAGTCTGCCAGTCATATGGTGGACTGATATCCAATTAGTAAGTAACACTACTGTATATTTGTCAACAAACAAACATTTAAAACTTTTAAGTTCAAATTATGTCTAATGGTACAACTAGATATTACAATGGTACAAACAGACATTTCATGGTTTCTCCCAGCCCTATTGCATTCATCAGGCTACCACAAAATGGCAAAACCAGCATTTGCATCATGGAATCCAAGGAGGGCTCAACAGCACTGACAACCCAATGATCATATTCAACATTATTACACTGTTAAGTCTATATTGTCAAATTCAATTGTATATGCTTTACATTTATTAATTTTTAGCAACATTACCCTTCTTCCCCTGGAAATCTGTCAATGCTTAGTACTTACTGTTAGATTTTACATTAATGGTTTACTTCTTGAATAAAGAAAATCTCTATTACTTTTCTTTTGATCTCTTCTTTTTTCAAAATTAGCACAGGTTTTATTTGTCCTAGCCTTCTCAAAATAAATAGCCTGCAGTACAAATCAGACAGGAAATGCATATGAAGCAAATAATCTTTCTCAATTAACTTACCCGAATGCATGGATGCGATTGATTCCCATGCCAGAATTTTTTTTTTTACTTGTTTCACCTATATTGCAGAAGAGCACTTTATTCTACAAAGGGCAGCTTATAAAGTAAGTATGACAGCTGCAAATTGTAAGGTGCACAGATATGTCAGGTAATAGGAGTCCTATAAGTATAGAAAATAGCCTACCTGTTTGTTACAAGTACGCAAACACAACAACAACTTAAAAAAATGGATGTCCTACACTCATTGCTGCATTAGAGGATGACCATCTATTAAAATTGCAATAGCAAAATATATTATTAAATATGGGATGTCAAAACTCTGCCTTCAATCACACTCATACAATCCTAGATGACCCTGTATACAGAATGTAAAGCATTTTAAAATTAAAACCAAATTTCACCTTTAACATTCTTTCCAAATCCCATTGAGGCAGGAACTGCGCTGTCTGCTTGTATTTTGCTATTTGTCTTCTCTTTCATCACATCATCATCACTTGAAACATCATCGGAATTCATCTTCTTTTTCTTTTTCTTTTTTTTATGTCGAGGAGGGAGCTTTTTTGGAAAGGTAAACATGGGAAATATCACAAGGAGCATTGCAATGGCACAAAGGAGAAATCCACTCCACCTAATGCCAGGAGACAGGAATAGAAATAAAAGCCAACACATTACATGAAATAAAAATATCAAAGTGATTATTAGAGGCTGCACTGGCTAGAAAGACACATTTGCAAAATAAGAAACACTGATGCCAAGAGTAAAGGACTGGAGTCGGGGAGAGCCTTCACTGCACTAAATCCCTTAATTAGAAGAAGTTTCTGTTAGCTTGTCTAAAGACAAAGGTATTTATCCAAAACCCACCAAATACTATGAAAGAGTGTCAGTTCTAAGTTCCTGCAAATTTTCATTTTTGGTAATTATTCAGTACCAAGTGCTAAGAAGTAGATATTGAGTTTTACTTCGGCTTTCTTGGATAATTCCCAGTAAAGTAATACAGTATTCCTCTGGAGAACACGAAAAAACGTCCATGGCATGAGAAGATAAAGTGTCCAGACAGATACATCAGGGCTAAATCTGTTCAGCTTTCCAGTGCCTACCTCTTACTGCCCTGACTGTCCAATTCTCTTCCTTCACAATGAACAGCTCCCAAAGCATGATTGTGAACAACTGGTGTGCTACAATTCATGCCAGGGTTTATGCCCGAAACTCTGCAGCTCTGTTCTGTGATCACAATCTGAAATAGTCCTTCACAAAGAATATCCTCTTCCCTCCCTCTGCCTTATAAGAATGGGACATAAAATCAACCCTGCAACAATCCCTTGGCTCCCAGGGAATGACTCGGGATGTACCCACAGGAGTGTATGGGATACAGAACAGAGCTCTTCAGGATTCAGGCATACAGTTATCCTTCCTGCAGCCAAAAAGCTTCATGAACTTTACCACAGCATCACAGATGGGCAAAATGGCCTTAAGGTAGAAAGTACCCTAGAGTTAACTAGAGTCAGCAGCCAGAAGGCTGATACAAGAGTATCAGATAACATAACTTCCCTTCTGAGTTCTAGCAATGAAAGACTAAGGGAAATATGGATAACCTCATACAGATGATTCCATAAAGAAGGACAACCTCAAAATCCACTCACAGAGTTTCACCCACTGAAAGTGCAGTTTTCACTGTAGACTAATCTGATTGTATCAGGTTTACATGTTAAGGTTTTGCTAATAGGGTGAGGGCTGCAGAGGTGCTTCTGTGAGAAGACACTGTAAACTGTCCCCATATTGGACAGAGGCAGCTCCAGCCAACTTCAAAACAGATCCACCACTGCCCAATGCTGAGCACATTGGCAATGCTGATGGCATCTTGGTGGCAACTCATTTAAGGAAGGGGAAAAAATGCTGCATAGCAACTATGTGAGGGAAGTGAGAAAATATGAAAGAAACAGCCCTGCTGGCCCAAGGTGAGAGAAGGAGGGGAGAAGGTGCTCCAGGTGCAGAGATTCCCCTGCAGGCCCAGGCTAAGACCATGGTATCCACCTGTAGCCTGTGGAGAACCCACACAGCAGCAGCCTCCTGGCAGGAACCGTGGCTTGGGGAGAAAAGCACACACAGGAGCAGGTTTTTGGGCAGGACATGTGACTCATGGGGGACCCACTCTACACCTTTCTGTTTCTGAAGGACTGCACCACATGGAAAGGACTCATTCAGCAGCAGTCAATGACAGACTGTCTCCTATGGGAGTAATCCCATGGTGAAGCAGGGGAAGAGTGTTAGGAAGAAAGAGCAACAAAGTGTTATGAACTGACCACATTCCCCAGCCCCCTGCATCACTTCAAAAGAGGATGTAGAAGAGTCTCTTCCGACTACCACTGGTGTTGCATACATTCGTTCTTTTCTGCTTCTTAAATCTGTTACCCCAAAGGTGCTACCACCATCACCAATGGTCTCATCACTAATGGCCAGCCTCCTCTTTGAACCAGTTGGTATTGGCTCCCTTGGACATAGGAGAAACTTCTATTAGCTTCTCACAGAAGCCACCCCTGTAGGCTCTCCATTACCAAAACCTTGCCATGCAAACCCAAAACAAGAACAATTTTGACATATTTTTGCACATCCTTTATAATAATAATTATATATGTGTTCAAACTTTAAACATTTAAAAGTTCTGAGTAGACAGGATTACTTGCACAAGAAAGAAAACTCATTTGGCCTCATATTTGTAATGCAAAGATATTGCAAATTGTAGTTTTCAATTAAGGCAAATTCATATACATGTTTAATGGTTTGTGTGGTAAATGGTTACAACACAGGCAAACAACAAACAGCCATGTGTAACACCATTTTTGTTAGAAGAAGCTTATGGGAAGCTTTTGCAAGGCAAATATAAGTGACTGGAAGTTTTGACTGATTTTGATATTATGTAAACAGAAAATCCTCTATTCATTCATTTTAGCTGATAACATACATGGATTAGAAGGCAGACTTTCAGGAGGATTAGTCAGCACTGTCAGACGGAATAAATCGGTAGACTGTATAAAAATGTAGTAACATCCCTTTCAGGATCTCAAAGGCTGAGGCTGCAAAGGCGCTGATCAAAGAAACAATCTGTGGCAACAAAACTCAGAAATCTGCAACCACCCACTCATGAGGAAACAGCAAGGGAGACAGGGACTGTAATGTAGCATGAGATGAAATTCAAATCCAAAAGGACCATTATGATAGCATAGCAAATGCTGGAGATGTCACAAGTGCAGCACTGGATGCAATTATCTGCACCGTCTACACTTCACAACTTCCTGAAGAAATATCAAAGAATTGGAAAACAGACAAAAGATGGTATCAAAAACAGTAAGGACACCTACAATGGGAAATTGAGAGGTCAGAACAGTATCTGTATTAATTAAAAAGGCCCTGATTTTCTGTCTTCTAAAATCAAAGAAAATATGCAGAATACCTCAAAGCATCCACACAAGCCCTAGAACCTCAAATAAAAGCAATTAAAGCTAAGGAAGAACCAGACCAGTGCTAGAAGATTTCCTTTAAAATTCTTGTATGGAGTGTCGATGAAAGACTATATGAGAAGATCCAAGTATTAGACAGATTCAGCAGTAGAACACTCAGAAAAGCATTAGCAAAAGAAAATTTTATTCAAAGCACCTGACAGACTGCCAAAGGCTACTCCGCAACTAACAAGGTGCTTGTGTAGCACATTAACAGTTCTCAAAGACAACAACATGAGGGATGATTTCTAACAGATATCCCTACAGTTACCACATTTGAATAAAAACAGTTTAAAACATTTGATGGGCTGGCATAGACAGCTGGCCTGTAATTTAGCCCCGAGCACCTACAGAAAGCCCAGGTGTGCAAAACCCAGAAGCATAAACCCAAGTCCTGTGAAACTCTAGGAAGAATCAGATCAGAAATAACCCTGCAAAACCACTTACTTTATCAAGTTTCACGAAAGATAAACCAAACTATGTGTCCTCTAATATAACTTCTAGAAAGGAACAGCTTAAGCCAATCATAGGCTATACTGCTTTTATTTTGGCCCTATATCATAGCTGCTGTACTCACTACTTTGTCTATAATCATTACCTCCTCTAACAATGCAAATTTTTCACACGGTCCCATGATAAGTTACATTAGAAACCTTACAGCTATAATAAGGAAAATACTCACTTCCAAGGAGACAAGACTCAAAGATGACTTCCCATTAACTTATTTCAGTTGAACCCTTCTTTCAAAAAGTGTGTCAGCTGAAATAAGCAGTGTTAGACTACTCTTATACTTTAAATTGTTGAATTGCATAAATAAAAATAAACTTGACTACACAGCAATTCCCTGCAAGGAGAAAATGTCACAGTCCCAGAAAACAGATTTCAGTGGAATGAAAGTCTACACTTCCAGAATTCTCTGCAACTAGGCAGTCAGTGAGTGGAAAGGGACAAAGGCTTAACCCTCACACTATGGGAATCTTCATTTTAGTTGGTAGACACAGCTTCAGAAAGAGAATGAGATGCAGATCCCATGAATGCCATTCAACTTTTATGAGAGGCCACCACAGATTGTGCAACAAATTACAAGAGATCTGACAGCAGGGGATACTCCTTAGAAATTTAAGACAGAAAAAAATGACAGATTTAAAAATGAAAAAGTAATACAAGGACCTGAAACACGCTTCAGAGAAAGCCAGACTCTACAGATTTAATCAACATAATGGAATAGGGAAATGTTGAATGACTTTTACTTTTCAATGCTGCCTAGAATACAACTCGCCTGCTGAGATCCTAGGACAGCTGACTTCCTGCCCTTGCTTCAGTCATATTTGCATCACCTCTGCTGGCACCGCTGTGCAAAGTTGAAATCACCAAGATACTTGTTCAAGTGATGTTAGACCTTGGAGATACATAAAATCTATTTAGCAATTTTACCTGAAATCTTCTGAACACACAAACTAGACTCTGTTTGCTATTATGCTTGCGAGGCCTGGTACAGTAGATGTTCTCAAAGTCTGCCCACAGAAACAGTTGTAATAGGTGACTTATCACCACTTCTGCCATGCAGCTTGGTGGTTACAGCATTCCCACAGCGTGCCAGGGATCCATCCCTGGCATTGTGCATTCATTCTTGCCACTCTCTTGAGCAACGATGGTTAAACTTGCAATTCATAAACAAGAAAAGGCATTTTTTTTTGCCCGAGGTCTCTCACACGTGTGGCTACACCAACATTGCACATATATCCAAGCTAGCTTTAAACCAGCAGTAACCATCCATCTGCTGTGGCACAGAGCCTGGTACAAGTGGCCTGAGAAGCAGCAAACTGATGTGTCCATGCTGTTTTGGCTATCTTATTTTTGCTGCAGCTGTTTGAGTCGAATCTCACATAGGTGTACCAACGTGATAAGACAGCTACATTAGTGGTTGCATTATAAACAAAGTCTAAAGTTATCCCACATTCATATAGCCCCACTGATTTCAATTAACCAATATATTTATGGGCCTGTTCATGATTTCTGTCAAAAAGTATTGATCAGATGTTGACTGCCAGTTCTGACATGACCTTAAAAACACATGAAACGTAAATTTTGCAATAAACACATAATATTTTACTTTGATTTCAAATCTTTTATTCTAGAATAGTCATAACAAGTTTTTGACACTGTAGCACATTCACAGGACAGATTTTCTCAGTGAGATAAGTCAGTAGATACATGAGAGCACAGCGTCATTAACCCCAAGGCCACACTCAGCACTCAAGTTCACATTTCTCTCACTGAAAATTCAGCTAGACAGTCCTGTGCAGCAATGCTCTTGTACTAAGATATATAAAGCAGGACTAAATCTTCAAAAGTTTAAGAAGACTCCAAAGAAACAATTTTTCACATAAACCCGTCAGGAGAGATCACTGCAGAATAAATAGAAACAGATACAGACTGACTGCAATGGTGCAGTGACAAACAGTAACCCAGGGCACAAGAACAGACACTGCACCTTACACCTACAAAGTAGGGGTCTCCTCCTGAGATAATGAACTTCAGTCCTTTCTGGGCTTCAATGAGAACTTCAAGGCAGATTTACGAATTATCTGAGGAAAGACAGTTAAAGCCTCCTCAAGACCTTCTTCCTCACAGACATTTCCAATAGGCCACATCTCAAAGGCTGCCTGAAGACACCAGTTAACAATTATGGCTGTTACACCTCCGTGCTGCTGGAAGCCAACTCTTCACCAGAGAACAATACGATGGTTCACATCATCTGTTGCCTAAACACAAGCCATCATCCTGAGAAATAAAGACTGGAAAGGGCATGTTCTGACTCCATCCCATCTCCTTCACCAGGACCAGGGTAAATGAAGTCTACTGTTTCTCATCTGGGCAGCCAGAGCTCAGTGTTTGATGCTGCCTTCTCTGGAAAACCAAGGAAGAGGTTGATCCACCTTCCAGCAGAAAGGGGTTGGATTTGGGCAGCAGTGATCCTTGATGGTCTCCTGCAATGCTAATATCCCATCCTGCCATCCCTGTGCTGAGCACTGTCAGTCAGCATTCACCATGGTCAGAGACCATCCTGGAGCAGCCAAAAGTAGGGGAGGTTTTCATGCAATGTTCCTGCACAATTCTGTGGCAAACTTTTCCTCTCTGTCAGAGGCTAGCACGTAGTAATCAACAGAAACATCATCTTCCTTGGCCTCCTTGTACAACCTTAAACAAATCCTCAAGGGATACAAATTTCCAACCCATCCAAATTCCTTGCTGTCAATTTTCAGAGTAGTTTTGAAAAATGCTTGATCCTTACCAGTTTCCAATGAATCGGGGATCACTCTGATCAATATAAACAGTTGTCCTAGGATCAACATAGAAACCAATAAGAAGTCCTCCTAGCAAGTATCCAGCTGCAGGTCCAAGTGCTCCCATTACGTACATGATGGCTGAGGAAATAGAAGGTCAGAGTTGTAAATCAATAAAATTAACGTTTCATTAGTTACCTACACATAAAACCCAAAAGTCAACAATGTTTCTTAAAGCAGGACATTTTGCACCCTAAAACCTTCAGGGCCTTTTTCTGAAACCAAGGCAGCAACTTCTGCATAAGACACATATTGATAAGAAAATTACTGCTTTCTGTATGTTTTCAGTCAAATTATGGAAGTGTATACTACTTTGGTATTCTGGATGGAATGCATACTTGACTTGGTTAAAATTTTTCATATTTGGTAACATTTCCTTTAAATCAAATCAATTTTTAACACATAAAGAGGAAAAAAAAATTAATGGGAGACAGAGAAGCAAAGGACAAAAATTAAATGAAACACCAAAGTACGATATGCCAATTTAATTACCATCAGTCTAATACTGTGCATAAAAGAATGATTGAAATTAAGAAATCAAATATTCCTATTCCAAGATTGACAGAACATGGGCTCACAAATGGTAAGTCCTATTTGATATCCTTTTATGACAAGGTCACCCAACGCACTGGATGAAGATGATGGATGTGGCTTTTAGTAATGCTTTTGATATTGTCTCTCATAGCATACTTCAGGACAACTGTGGGATGAGGGGTTCCAGAGTGTGCTGGGTCAAAAACTGCCTGAAGGGTAGAGCTGAAAGGGTTGTAGTGAAGGGGGCTACATCCGGTGACTGGTCACCAGAGGTTTCCCTCAGGGCCCAATTCTAGGGNGGCCAGTTCTGTGTAATACTTTTATCAACAACCTGCAGGCAGGAGTTGAATGCACCACTGCTAAGTTTGCTGATGAAACCAAACTGGGAGGTACAGCTGACTCTCTTGAGGGACAGGAGGCCTTGCAGAGCCAAAATGACTGTAATGGGTTGACCTTGGCTGGATGCCAAGTGCAGGGGGACGAGAGTAAGAAGGTAAACAACGTGGGTTGGGATAAGGAAGTTTACTAAAGAAAAAACAAATTTGTACACACAAAAGTCAAGTGGAAAATAACAAGGTTTATTCTCTAATTCCCATGCTCAGTGATTTCTTCGCAGGCAACCATTGGAAACAATGAATGCCCGCACTTTCTGCTCCTTTCCTTAGCTTTTATATTTGAGCTGACGTCATATGGTATGGGATATCCCTTTCGTCAGTTTGGGTCAGTTGGCCTACTTGTGTCCCCTCCCAGAATCTTGCCCTCGACTGAGGAAGGAGAGATAGACTGGAGCATTGAGCAGTGATTAATGGCATGAAGTTGAACAAGTTGAAGAACCAGATTCTACGGCTGGGACAGATTAATGCCACGCACAAGTGTAAACTGTGAGAGGAGTGGCTGGAGAGCATGTGTGCAGAAAGGGATCTGGGAGTGCTGGTTGGCAGCAGGCTCAGTAGGAGTTGGCAGTGTGCCCTGAAAGCCAAGAGGGCAAACCCCATCCTGGGGTCGATCAAACACAGCATCACCAGACGCTCAAAAGAGATGATTATCCCACTGTGTTCAGCATTGGAGCAGCCTCACCTGAAACACTGCCTGCAGTTCTGGGCCCCACAATTTAAGAAGGATGTGACAGTCTTTGTTTCCAGAGGAGGTCAACAAAGTTGGTGACAAGGTTGGCAGGCATGTCCTATGAGGAGCATCTAAAGAATTAGGACTTGTCTAGTTTGAAGAAAAGGAGGCTGAAGGATGTCCTCCTGAGGACAGGAAGTGGACAGGGGGGTGTGGATCTCTCCTCTCTGATATCCAGTGGCAGGACATGTGGGAATGGTTCAAAGTTGCCCCAGGGGAGCTTTAGACTTGGACATTAGGAAGCATTTCTTTATGGAGTGGACGGACGAACACTTCTAAAAGCTTCCTAGGGAGGTGGTTGATTGGCCCAGGCCTGTCAGTGTTTGAGAGTAATTTGGACAATGCTCTTAGTAAATAGAGCCTTAAAGTGGTCGGGCAGTTGGACTAGGTGATCCTGGTAGGTCCCTTCCAACTGAAATGCTCTGCTCTATTGTATTCTATTCCATTCCCCTAATCCACCACTTTTCTTCCCTAATGCATCCTGCATCCCTTTTAAGATGCTTCTGCCCTGCTTCCCATACTGTCAAGCTGTAAGCACGAAAGGCAAAGGGGTGGAAGGGATGGTCTCTGCTGTCTACTCACGTATCCTGTACCACCGAAACCCAAGCTTTAGCAGCACAGCAACACTTGCTCAGCTGCTGCAGGTCCTCTAGTAGCACATGAAACAACAACTGATTATCTAAATCTCTGTAATCCTCTATGTCCCCATGGTTATTGTGGACCAGTCACTCCCCACGGCAGTATGGAGACTCCATCCTTTTTGGTCCCATCCTCAATCAGATATGCTGAATCCTAGATAGCAGTGGCTGAGGAAGCATAACTGAGTTGTTAAAGCTTGAGTTTCCATGTCACCAATTACAGTAAATCATATCTCATGGGTAAAATAAGCAAAAAGAAATCACTAATTCTGCCTGGTTAAGCCAAAGTAACTTGCGTATTTTCATCTTATGTTTTGAAATAAGAGAATAAAGAAAAAGAGCATTCTCCCAAGTAAAAGGGGGCTGCTGAGAACTATACTGAAGAGAAAAAAACATCACAGAAGATACCATAACAGATAAAATTGCCTATAGCAAAAAATGCTTCCAGACCACAAATTGATTACACTATTTTATTACTTTTAAGTTACTTTTAAGTCACATTTCCATAAACACATTTTTTGTTTTTATGAAACTGCAATTTTGAATAACTAGATTTTGCTGAAGTCCTTTTTGCATGATAGTTTTCAGAACCGTGTTCACTATTTAAATTTATTCCAACCATGTTGCCTACCAGACCAATTGTAAACAATTGTCTGTATGCCTAAAATGCTCCATCAGACACTGAAATACTGCTCCTTAGCAGCAAGTGGTTAGAAAAATACCACAGGAACTGTTATTTGCAAAATTCACATCATGAGGAGGGGAAAAAACCAACCTTCATGCTCCCAAACCTCTGTCCACTACAATAAATTTTGTTCTACAAATGTTTGCTTGGAAAATTGATCAAACAACTACAGCAAACTCAGATCTCTAAAAATGTTACAAAGGAAACACAAAAAAGCAGTAAAAGAGTGACCTAATCCATCCATTTCAGTACTCAGAAAAAACACTGCATACTGCATTAATTCAGCTTTAGTTCCACCACTGAAACCAGCAGAATGCCGCAACTGCTTAGGCTTCAAAGCATAATCCAAACAGTGTATTTTGCACACCTGAAAACTTCAGAGGGTTTTCTATGTAAGCAGAAACACTACAGTAAAGATAAAAGTAACACTGTACACTGTGCTCCTTCAGAGGAGGAAATGCTGTCGACAATATCAGGAGTATTTTTAAATTACCGTATGCTGTTCAGGCATCAAGATATTTTTTTAAATATAACTTACAGACAAAATGTAACTTTCTGAATGTTTCAGAAAGCATAGACCCTACACGTTCCTGGCCAGTGGCAGCAGGAAACATAAGTTCCACAATTGCCATTTTAAGTTACATTGCAGCATCTTTCTCATCACCTAGTACTGGCCACCATCAGAAACTGGACACCAAGTGCAAGAAACTGATTTGGATTTATAAACAGGACTAAAGATAGAGCATGGCAAGTATAAGACTTTGATATTTCAAAATCAGGTACTTGAAAAAAACTGCCACAAACTTCCAAACCTTGGTGTGGAAGATTTTTTAAATTGCACCTAAGGAAATCAAGGATTTGTCTTTTTAAAACTCTACTCCAAAAAAAAAAATCATCTTCAAAAGATAAACTAAGGAAACTATAGTTAATATAGATATATGGGCTACAACACTGATCTGAGTCTCTTCTAGTTGGTTTGCATTGAAACGAAAAACTGTACCCCTCCGAGTTACTGCATTAGCCATGTATGTTCAGTGCTGGCAAGTTACTGAGCCCAATTCTCTGGGAACATGGGTCTCTCTAGGAAAGACCACTGCGGGTCACCCATTCCTAGCTGACTTCACAGAATATTCTGCGTTGGAAGGGACCCACAAGGATCATCGAGTCCAACTCTTAAGTGAGCAACCCATACAGAGATCAAACCCACGACCTTAGGCTTATTAGCACCATATTCTAACCAACGGAGATAACTCAGGGTGACTTACAGCCATCTGAGAACTATTCATGACATTCAACACAACCAGCTCAAATTTTCCTCAGAAGTCTGTTGTAGCTTGCTACCGCTGTGACATAGGATTTTAAGTCTTCAAAGCAAAGCACAGGCTGGTTTACTAAGATTACACAGCCTTTAAACGAGACAATTTCAAAGAATAAAGACCTTGCAGATTCTTTAAAGTTTCCCTTTTCTCTGAAGAGCTCAGTGTTGTGGGGAGGAGTTTGCATTACCAAGCATACCTCTTCCTCTGGATGTACCTTCTACTTGTTGAGAAGGGATAGACTTTTCTTAAACCCAGCCCTCCTAAACCCTGTCTTTCAGATCATGGCTCTGACATTGACTGTAGACAAGAAAAAATATCCTAGTTTAGACACAGTTAGTTAACTGCCCATTTTCCCCCATGATATCTATCCATAGCTATTTTAATTCCTTTGAAGTTTTGTACCTGAGGAGCTTCTCTGCCTGAGTATGCCCTTGGCATGGCATACTATCTCAGGCACAACACTGAACTAGCAAGGCTGTTCAGTTTCCAAACTGCAGGTGGCTGTGGCTAGCCAGGCTTAGCCACAAACCACCATCACAGCTAAGATGTTGGATGGGAGAGAGAAAGGGAGTCAAAGAAACCGTAATCTAATTACACATGGAATTTACCTACCAATGTGAAGATCAAACGATGTCATTCTTCTTCACTGAAAAGTTTATCCTGGGACACGTTGCAACCAATGCTGCCATTCTGGCAACTTTCGACAAAATTATTATATTGTCTATTGCTTTTATTCATAGGAGATTCTTCTTTAACAGGAGAAAGCTCTACACAGAACCTAATGCAATGCAGTCTTTATGTCTACAATAAGATGGGCTGAATCTTCTACAGGTCTGAAAATCTCTGTGTTCACATCGCATGCATGAAATAACTTTGTTGCTAAAGATTTATGGGTTTTTTTAATCTACCCACACTATACAACTATATTGAGACAGAGATCATAAAAATATTGTGAATGTCCTTTTCCTCTTCTAATCCCACCACATTACATCTTCAATAGGCTCTACATATGGGAATGTGTAACATGTTGCTGTGGTACCCTCAAATGCATATGTCAACCCTCTTTATATTAGCCATGTTAGTACCAATTAATGTCACAAGTCACATATTGTGCCCAGATTAACCGAAACTACACATTAGTAAGCTGCAACAGGCTCTCTGGCTTCTGGGTTCTAAAAAATCCACTTTGGTTTAAAAAGTAAAACAAAAGCATATATTGCTCAGTTCCTCTCATCTCATCTGTGTGCACACATGTCACCACACATAGTTTTATCACTGGAGGAGGAGGAACGTCTCTGAGAGACCCCATTGTTCAAATCTTGGCAGCATGTCACCACAGTACAACTGTTCATTTCATACATGTGTAAGGCAAGCAGAATTTGACCTTTATGCTATTTTCAATGGAAGTTTAGAATTTGCAAAATCCCGCAAAAGCTACAGTGTGCATTCTGAAGGTATATTATATATATGTACACATGTATGTACACATATGTTTTCTCCACTAGCAATAGTACAGCAATTTGAATAGATTTTGCACGATACAAAAGGGATCCCCTATATTCATGGAGTAGAGTGGGAAGTCCAGAAGTATAATTTACTTAATTGAAGCAACAACTCAGTTTCCTACCTGCTGAACAACATTCACCCTGAAAGAACAGCATGAAGGAGAATAAAAGCAACAACAAAAAGAAAATATTCATGTAAATTTGCAAGAAAAGCCCTGTGTTTACAGATTACCTGTTTACAACCTGAGGAGTGAACTTCAACAGAAATGCAGGTTGAACTTTACTTTACAACTTTGTGTCAGGAAATTTAGAGGGTTACAGGTTAAAGAATACACTCACAGGGTTATTGTCTGGGACTTTGCAAGCAAAAGAAGCACCACCACGCTATAGTACCATAACATTCTCCTTGGTTCTACCAGCAGCACATTTCCTTGGGAAGCTGGGCTGTGCTGTCACTGGAAAATAAGCAGCACTGTATTTTTTCTAGGATATACAGCAGGTTTTGATTTCCCCACACTAAAATGCTGATAGGCACAGATTTCAATGGGGAACATGTCTCAGCTCTCCACTGTTCCTCTCATGTCCCAGCACCATGATGGAGAAACAAGGAACGAGCATAAAGGAGCTTTCAAAGAAACACTGCTCCCATTCATAAAGGCATATTTACCTCATTCTGTCCAAATTCATGCACACAGAAGCTACCCCAAAAAACATAGGTTTAACAACTCTTTTAAGCCTAAGGACACAAAACTGAGCTGTAGGCAGAAGTCAGGCAGACTCTTCAAATATGGAAACAGGTTCACTTCTTTTCTTCATGAACACACAACGAAGCCCATCTATACACGCTTTAGGATTTTTCCTTTAATGTGGTTATTTGCTCAGGAGAAAACAATGTTTTGAGCATTAGTGCAGTTCAGATAATAATGTCCAGTTCAAATCTTTAAATTACTTCCTTTCAAAATGTATTAGCATTACCACGACTTTAACAGTCTCTGAGATCCAGTGCTCCACTCAAAACAATAAACAGAGCAATAAAATTACTTCAGCAGCCTCCCTTGATCTTTGTATAGAATATATTTGTCACATTTCCACAGCAGATTCCACAGATCTGCAAGACAAATTTACAGAGAAGCATAACTAAAGTTTACATGTCTACCACACAAACAAAAATTAATGGCCCAGCTGATCACTCCATTAAAAAATGCTGGAAGTTAAATAAAATAACACATCCACTGACTTGCCAATGCCAGATGAAAAGCATTAGTTTTTTACTTTTCTCTTATAGCTTTGTAACTAAGATATCATTTGTATCAAAACAGGTATCATTCCCTGACTTAAACAGTTGAGCTGCTCCATGCTTTGTACTCTCTATTTGTAGTCATATTCTAAAACATTACAATCATTTTCATTGCACCCAATTCTAATATCACCATGAAAACCCAGGCTATCCCAAAGTGTACCTCTTGTATACAGTGTCACTGCAACGCTGCTCCAAGACACTTGCTATGCTGTAGAGCCATAGTGCCTATAAAGCAATTCAACTAGGTGTGTGCATCCAATCCAAAATCTGAAAACACTGAAAATAACAAACAAGGAAGGCTTACACTTGTACCATGTTATTTCAGCTTTGGAGATACTCGGCTTAAGAAATGATTGCCCCAGGAAAAACTACTACAGTGCTTAAAATAAAAGTAATTATTTCTTTATTCCTAAAACCTGAGAACTGTGGAAGTAGAAACCCAAGGGCAATTGGAGACTGTCCTATTCTTTAGAGACAACTGTTTCGTTTGGAACACACAGACATTACTTGGGGGTTTTCTTCAAAATCTCTTTTCTCTCTTTATATTCACCTATAAATAAGCATATGCTGGTAATATTAGCAAGCATGACTTGTGGTTAGTGAGTAAATATCAAAAAGACACATCTGCTCTAAGAGATTAACAAAAACAGCTGCAATTTCAGAGTGCAATTTCCTACCACCACGGTTAACTGAATTTAGACACTATGCATGAGGAAATTCTTAGATCCAATAGTTAAGGAAATCAGGTTCTCTCAGCTTTATCAGTTTTTAAATCAATTCTAGCGCAAGAACCTTCTGGTACTGGTATTCCAAAAGTGCACGTAACTACCTCTGACTTTAAGTACATGGAAAGTCCCCACTGATGTACATTTTTTGTGTGACCAAAGATAAACATGTCTATACTTGCATGATCAGGACCTAAACTGAAAATAAAGGTGCTCAGATATCCTTTCCATGGACTCAGAGGCATTGGTTCCCTAAAAAGAAGTTTATATTTTTTTAAAAACAGAAATGTCAACAACTGCTTAAATGCACGAATAACAGAGCAAACAAAACTGTCTTGCTCAAAAGTCCCTATTTTTTTCCCATACACAGGAAATTTTGATACAGAAAAGTGATGTTATTGAAATTGAGCTCTCAGACAGATGCACACACTACTTGTGCTTAACGCAGTCAGAATGCTCAAAGATGCAACAAAAGGCAAAACTCTGCTTTTGTCTGACATTTTCTGAAAATCAGTTCTCAAAAAAGCTCCACACCATCAAGTTTTTCAAGTTTCTGTTGGCATGTTGCATTATAAATACAAGATAACATATCCCAAGTTTACTAGGTGTGAATTCCCAAACCCTGACTTTTCAAAAGAACACGCTTCTGAAAGATGTTTTATTTTGTGAATACCTTTAAACTAAGGGAACTAGACAGAGACATTGACCATTCACATTAACATCTACTGAGTAACTCCTCAGTCCCTTCTGAATTCTTGAGCTGGAAGCATCCCAACGTTTTGATTTCCCAACAGTTTCCCCACAGAACAAAATGAAATGTCATTAGTGTATATTTCCATACAGAAAATTATCCACAGGATAAAACTATTAACCCATATCCTAAGCAAGCTACTACTCCAAATTATTTTAAAAACCTTTAACATCCCAAATTCAAGAAGTAACTAGTTAGATAATTTCACTGTATTATTTCCCATTCATTCAAAAAACAAAAGCTAAATCCACAGTAGTGAATATAACATTCACATTAGGAGTATTCTCGAAGTCAGTGTGGCTACTCTCATGAGGCAGGCAGGATTTGTCACTTCTGTGCTATTATTCAGTGATGTTGCTAATAAGAGGACACTAAAGCTGTTGGCTGTCTTTAAGGTAGTGAAGCAGCCTCTTGACTCATAGTCATTCTTTCTGTTAAGTCATGTCAAATGGGAATATCTCATCTCTGGCTTTGGCTTTTTTTAACTGTTTGGCAGTTGAGGCTACACATACACATTTAATTTTCACTAGGGATTATCCCCAGGCACATGCTTACAGACACAAGTTGATCTCAACTTCTTAAAACTAATTTTCATTTCTTCAGCACTACTTCTAACTAGAATGAGGCTGGGTTGTTTGCTTGCATACCATCCCTTTATCTTTAGGCTATCATAACTGAAAAATATCAAGCTGTGAACGCTGAAATTTGGCACGCAAGAAGATCTCACCAGGTAAATAACAAATAAGAAAATGAAAAGAAAGCAATCAAATTTTAAATCACAGTGAGAAAGCTTATGTACTTAGCTACAAAGCCAGCAGACCCTAGCCCAGAAGAGTATTTCAGAATGTTTGTATTATGCTTTAATTGCAATTTGTTATAGATCATGTTCAAGTAGTCTAAGAACAGAAGCCAACAGAAATATATTCTTCAGGTCCTTTCATTTCTCTGAGCTGGGAGAATGCATCCATTCCTGGAGTAAAAGCAGGGAAGAGCCTGGTGAGATTTATTATGCACAGGACCAGATATTAAGAGTATGCCATCATGTGCCATGGGAAGAACCAGGAATAAGAACCAGTTCCTTAGCAAAATCTGCATAAACTAAATATACTAAATACTCAATGTCTATGGATATGGGCTTTACAAATTATTGTGGACAAATCAGCTAATGGCACACAAATATCTTTTTTCAGAGGCAGGTTTGACATGCTTTCTTGCATACTTCTTCATTATTCAAAACCAGACCCTTTGTGTCAAGGAAAGAAAATGTGAGGAAGCAGCAGAGACAGACCAAATATCTACCAAAAAGGATTATAAGGTGTTGATAGCCAAAGAATTTATATTTATATTCACTTTTTCTTAGCCCCACCAACAAGGCAACAGAAATAAAGGGGGAAATTACTTCAATCATATTCTCTCAGAATTAATTTCCTTTCAAAAATTAGTTTCTGCCTAGGAGGCACAGGTTAATTATTGAAAATGATGGTGATCATTTTTCCCTTCCCTACCTCTCACTAATAGACTGCAAAGAAGGGCAAGCCAAACAGCATTTTTTCTTGTTTTCTTTGTAAATTGCACTTACATTTTCATCTTTCAACTGAAACAACAGGCATTACAGTTCATTACTCATATCTGACTGAAAATCTGCCTGTAAGCAAAAGCACGTTATTCCAGTAATTTGCAGATGACCCTGTTAGTTTTATTAACATGTATTGTATTGCTAAAGAAGTTGTTTTTCTACATTGAAAGAGGGTGAAAGCTGCAATAGCTTCAATAAAAGAATATATTAAATAACAATTGGCAAAGTGAAATGCAAAGCCTTATAGTCTCACCTGACACAATACTGAAAATATTATTACAGGTCAAAGAGTCTGAAAAGCATTTCCATCCATATATAAGAGTTATAAACAGTGAAGGCTGTTTATTTTAGCTAAAGGACACCACCACCATTTTATGAGAACCTCCAAAGCTTCAAAATATGGCCTCTATTCTCATAGGAAGAACATGGTTTGGGCATTTTCATGAAACTGGAATTGTGCTGAAATGTTTGATTCTGGAAAAAAAAACTTCCTTTTCAGTTCTGGGTAAGGGTCTCTCCTCTGCTTTGTATAGGGGGATTGATCATAAGATAGGCATGAGAGCTCATTTAATTCTATGCTTTGCCTGGGGACAAAAGAGTTTCTTGCTGCAGCACCAGACTGAGTCTCTTCACCATTCAAGCAGTTTCCTTACCAACAACAGACAGGTGATGAAAACAACAGACTTTCCCTGTCTTCTCCACCATTGCACACAACAAAAAAGCTTCTGGTTTTGATGCAACAGCAAAATGTTCTTAATGGCTCTAATCACAACTTCTAACAGAATTAGTGTAGGAAAAATAAAACCACCTAGAAGGAAACAGTGCTTAGCAAGACCTTCGACAGCCTGGTCTTAGATCTCAGATCGACATTATGTAAACAAAATGTCCTTGCAGGGAACCCACACTACCACAAGCCTGACCATAGCCTACATGGCCTTATGTACCAGGTTTGTGTGGCAAGGTTTAGGTAGTGGAGGGTCTAGAGGGGTGGCTTCTGTGAGCAGCTGCTAGAAGTTTCCCCCATGTACTATAGAGCCGACGCCAGAGCCAATACCAGATGGCTTCAACACAGACCTGCTGCTGGCCAAGGCCAAGCCTATCAGTGACAGTGGTAGCACCTCTGAGATAGCATATAAAAGTAGGGAAAAAACCACTTGTGCAACACCAGCAGCAGCCAGAAGACAGAGGAGTGAAGCTATGTGCGAGAAACAGCCCTGCAGACCCCCAGGGCAGTGTAGGAGGGTGAGGAGGTCCTCCAAGCACCAGAGCAGAAATTCCCCTGCAGTCTGTGGTGAAAAACAGGGTTGGACAGGATGTCCCCCTGCAGCCCATTTCTCATTATCCTACTCTAATATGACTGGTAATAAATTCAGTTAATTTTCCCAAGCCGAGTCTGCTTTGCCCATGATGGCAATTGCTGAGTGATCTCTCCTGGTCCTTATCTCAATACAAAATTTTTCATTATATCGTCTCTCCCCTGTCCAGTTGAAGAGGTGATAGATGGAGCCACTTTGCTGGGCACTTGGCATCCACCCAGTCAACCCACCGCACTGTACATTGGCAAAGCAGAAGAAGCTTCTGTGGCAACACCAAATACCAGGACCACTGTGAGCTTCTAGCCTTGACTTGTGGTACTTAATACTTTGAATTAAAGAGGAAATAACCCTGAGTTAGGGAAAGGTTTATCTTCCCCCTTGTGTAGACATCCCAGCTATGGAGAAATGCCATCAAGAAGTGCCCCAGCAACTCCTTCCTTCCCCATGGTTATGGAGGTAACTGGGTGCCCTATGAGAAAAGAAATTATATCCAAACAACCCTGACACTCTTGACACAATCCCATGAAATAGGACACAGATGTACACAGCTGCTGCTACAGATCCCTGAAAAGGTCCTCTTAAACCTGATAAAGGACATGATTTGTCAGAGATATACAAGAAATTTAGAGAAAATGAAATTAAGAACTCAGAGAGTCATAGAAAAAAGGAGAACACAGTTTTGTAAGAACCAAAAGGAAGGAAATTAATTTATACTTTTGCTTTGAACAGAAAGCCACCACATATATCATTTGTTAGTAACAAACTGATTCTATAAATAAATATGATTCTATAAATATATATGCCTAGATAGTTTTAGTCAAGGTCCCGAAACAAATGAAGGTATGCCTCATACAGAAAAGTAGATATTGACACGCAAAGCCAATAAAATAAAAATTATGAAAATATTTTGGTATGGCATTCAAGCAATGTGTTTTACATGGTTTGCTTTGCCTCCATTAAATCAATATATCCTTATAATCAAGACTTAATTGCAATTTGCCAGAGCAAGATCACCACAACATTAGTGCTACTAAATGGCAGTTTAAACACCAAGTGCAGCTTTAAGAAATCATTACTCTTAGAAAAGGTTCTCCTTAATGGTAATTACAATTATATTTGTCTTTCTTTTTAAGATATAAATTGTCACTGTGATTTAGGATTCCATTTGCAGCTTGTTCTCAGTTCCAATAAGATATGTTAATAGAGAAGTATTACTAACTTGCAGTGTTGGCATTTCCAAGAGAAAATTATTTATATTACAGGGATCCTTCCAAGATATTTCAAAACACCATATACAGTTGATTTACAAAACCTGAAAAATTTCCAATCAGCTATAGTTACTTTCACTAATTAGGTAATTTAATTATTCAGCTGACATGTTTTGGGGGAAATTGGCCAATACTCTTTCATTTGATCTGCAATTTTTTAAAATGAAGATTGTTCATTCTGGCTTTTTCTCTCTCCTGTGAGTAGTATTAGACATGACATCTTTGTTTCTCAACTACTTAGATTAGCAGATTATTATTCTCCAACAGTAAAAGATGTTTTCACAGATATGAAAAATGTGGTGGCTAGAGGCTACAAAGAAATGACTTTCCACCAAATTTAGACATACTTTTATAGCAGTAACTTTTTTTGAAGGACAGTTAACTCTATTACATTGCTAGGGATGTGACAGACTGTGTAACTGTGACTGCTTCATTTTAAGCAGAATGGGTTTATATAAATAGAGCTCTACATAGGAATAACAATGTAATGAAATCTGATTCAACACAGATGTCAGAGTAAATGAATATAACAGTCTTTTCTGGTCCAATAAAGCATGAAATTATCCCACCAATTCTCTTCTCACATCTAACACAGTAGATCTTGCAGAAACAGGCATCACCCTTGCCAAAGAAGGATGCCAAAAGACAAGACGCTTCTTCACCTTTCCCTCCTTGCCATGCTGCATTGAGACATCTCCAAAGTCCTCACTCAGGTAAGGGAAGGACCAGAGCTGGCCCTGTGCCCTTTACTATTTCATCAGTGTATCAGCTGAGCATTTTGTAGAGATAGTCCCAGCATGGCTGGTGGCCTCAGTACTGGTTGTGGCACCCGAGGAACCTCCAGGTTGTGCTGAGCCACCCTTGGGCACCCCTCTCTGCTAGGCTGATTCTGACTACTGAAAAGCAAGAACACTCCAGAAAAGCAGGAGTTGGCACTGATGCCCAAATGCACAGAAACTACTCAAGCAGGCTTAGGAAATAAGGTATTTAGTGCCAATGAAAATAAAATATATTTTCTGACGTAGATTTTCCTCACTGAAGAAACTCAGCGACCTTCTTTTATTAGTATCTTTGTCCATTTGCACCCCTTCTCACAGGTAACATGATTTTGGTTATTTGAACTTGGTTATTTGCACTTTCAATTGGAAGGTTACACTTACATACAAAAACTGCAAACTATCACAGCCTTCAATCAGTTTATCACAAATAAGCTATTTGTTGAAACTTAAGGCATATGTTTGCAAAGAAAATTAAATTTGAGCCCTAAATCCCACTGAAATTCAGTGAAAGTCAGATCCCCTGACTTCCTTAGGCTCCTTGGGAAATCTTTACCTCAGTTGTTAAATTATTCTGACACAGAGAGAGAGATTGACAGGTTGGTCCTCAAGGAATGATACTGGAGTTGCCTGGAATAACCGCCACTGTAAGTGTTACCAGTGGTCTCTGCTGTTGCCAGAGCTTTTCCAAGTCTAATGAAAATCGATCTGGCATCTTTCCACTCCACAGGAGTTTTCTACAATATGTGACAGAAGAGAGATGTCTTCACACACTGCTGGATTCTTAACTACATTTTCAGATTCATACTGATAAATCTGCCAACAAAATAAGTGGAAGGACATAGCTCATAGGCAGAAAAAAAGAGTAAAAATGTCAATCACCAAAAAACTTAAAACACCTAGTACTCCTTCAAAAAGCAACTATAAAACATGTAATACATTTCTATATTGCATGTTATACCTAATTGTAATTGTAATCCATTGCAGTGATAATTCTAACAGACTATATTGTCATGAGATTATTTTATAACAATGGAGAATGAGTTTCGATATAGCACTCACAAATATTTATTAAATGCATACATTAGAAGGCACAGTGCAAGCTTTAGTCTGGTCTCTTGTAAAATAACTACAGTTATAATGTGAAAGCTAAAAGAATCAAATGTGAGAACACTAGTAAGAAAGCTCTTAAATTTTCCATCTGTTTAAATCCTACTTGCCTCTAATAAGCTCCATAAATAAAAATACAATCTACAATAAAAAAATTGCCTTAAGAACAAAAATAGCCCTATCACACTACCTTGAACATTATACAAATTATGCTTTATATACTTATAAATTATTTCTATAAGTGAATAGAACATGCTTAGAGCCATATGTTTATACCACTACACAGATAATTGTATTTGACACATTCCTATACTTAACCTAAATTGCAAGTCTGTAATAAATTTAAAAACATCCAAAGGTTACAAATCTACTTCTGCCATCAGTGCTGACACTACACTCAGACAACAAATGGCTCAGACAAAACAGAGTAAGTTAAAAAAGGGTCTTTGCAGAACTTCTGAGAAAGGCAGACCTTAATCTCCTGTAACCTCTTACACAGGTGAAGTTCTTCAGCTGCTGTCATGAAGTATATCATGGTAACACTCATACACAGAATAAAGGAGTCAAACAGTAATTTCACAGTAAATTCAGCATTAAGGTATCTCATGGTAATTTCCTCCTCCATCAAACAGCTCACCCACTGCATCCCTAAGATCACCATGTGATACTGGAGTAACATGTCCTCGCCTAGAGGCCAATTCTAACCCCCAAAACTGTGTAAACCTTTGTCAAACGTGTCATGGCTGCTCCATTTGTGCTCTCAAACAGCATAGCTACTTCTGCTTTGCTCATCACTGTGTAAGTACTTTGCGGAGATTTTCTGAGTCAGAGAAGTGCTTACAGAACCAAAATTCTTGCTGGTTCAAGTGCATTTAAATCATCATCTGCTAACTCATATAATAACCCCCTCAGGCAAATGTTTCTTTCTCAACAGACAAATGATAGTAACACAGCATTATGCTTTTCAAACATTAAAACTGTTGGGAAAAGATTAGCAACTGAAAGATCAAAACACTACAGAGAAAACACCAGCAGAGATACGGCAGCAGGATCAGACACTTGTTCATAGCTAACACAGCTGAATAACCAAACTAAAATGTTACTTCTCAGTTTCATACATGATGAACTGTGTAGATAACTTTTAACAGCATGCACCTCTTTTTCCAGTGGAGGAATAATCCAGAGATACCACCCTAGGCTTTTCTCTTCAGGATATTTAGCACACAGCCAATGGACACTGCCTTCCCTAGCCATTTTTGTGAATACATCCCTTCATTTCTGTTGCACCTTTACAAGCACCCAGAAAGAAAATCTTTTATTTAATGTAGTAATTTGTTTGTTTGTTTCCATATAATCACAGAAAACATAGGATGTTTCAATTATAGAACTAAAAAAATGCACTAAAAAACTATTTGCACAAATAGTTTCAATTTCTTTTTACATAAAACAAAAAGTAAAGAGCTTAGATCACACTATGCGATAGTGTCACATTGATGCAATAAATTAAAAAAAAACCAAACATAGAAGTCAATGAAATGTCTTCAGACTGTTATAGGAAGAAACAAAATTAGAAAACAGTCTTCTCTCCTTATTGCCCTGTTTTAGGAATATCCTGAAGACTCCAAGGTGGAAAATAAGACCATTGATTTGTGTAACTATTTCGCACCCAGCTATTCAGTAAGCTCACCTGAGTCATATGTTTTATGTGCTATCTTTACTGTTGCTACTTTATTGCAGCCAGAAGAAAAATAGAAGGCTTTCATTTCTATAAAGATTTTGTTCTAGGAAACAAACATTTTCAACACTTTAAGGTATTTTAGTTATTGCTATTTACTGGTTTGTCTAATTTCCTCTCCAAAGTCCTCCACCAGTATGGGACCACTGCACGGCCTTCCCAGAGGTCCTTCTGCCAGTCACCTCTACAACAGTTCTGTGCTTCAGGCCGAGGATGTCATCACTCAGTCAATACAACTTCAGATATCTGTGCCCAGGAAAGAGGTAAAGGAAGGCCAAGCAACCAGATTTTATCTTAAGGAACAGTTATTCACCCTCCTGCATTTATAATAAATAAAGTAAAACCAAGTTTAAAGCATGTGCACAAGTGTTCACAGCTAGTCCTGTGACACTGGAAATACTGACCTCTGCAGAGACCCACCAACCTTATTTAAAAGGGGAAAGAGAAAAGCCAGGCTTGAAAACAAGCCCTTCCCCACAAGTAGGGTTCAGCAGAGTTCCCTTTAGCACCTGTGTGTAGTGGCATCCTGCCTTGTGCCTTCACACAGCTTTTTCACCCAACATTTCTGCAGGATCACCTACTTCCACTTACTGCCATTTCTGAAAAGTAGACTGCATTACTCTGTCTTCCTATTTTATTCATTTTTAAATGAAAATTCTTTGACCTTTCCTTGTAAGAATAATGTATTAGGAATCAAAAGAAATACCTTATTAGGCTGTAACATCCATCTCCCTATGTGCTACCCAGTGAAAGGACAGCACTTCATCTCAAAGGTTATTCTACACAATTTGATTTTTTTTAGATCAGATTCATCATTGCAGTATCTGAAAGCAGATTGCAAGCACTTCAGCACGAATTTAATTTCTCCTGGTTTTAAGAAAATCAAATGTTTGAAGTAAGGCAGAACAAGGTGAACTTGGCAGCATCCTGGGGAGATGTCTGCTTGTCTGTTTAAAACGCTAGGAGAGAGACTCCTACTGCAAAGGAAAGAAAAGGAGTATGTCTATTATTGGAGGTGATCAATACCTACTATCTTTTTTTCATTTATGATTTTATCATTTACTTTCAATATCCAATACTGCATAAAACCAAATGGCTTTTATATTTGGCTTCTATTCTACATAAACACCAAATTTATTAACAATGTATTATTATTCATTACAAGATTACCCTTAAAATTTGTGTTTACAACTGTGTAAGAAGCTTATCAAGGAATAATGTAACTGTTAGCTACAGTGTGGGAGTTTCAAACATTCAAAATAATAGAAGGAAAAAACCTTCAGGGAAAACATTCCACTGAGGAAGTCATCATTCCAAATATGATATTAAAGAAAAATCCTCTCTTCCAAAATATTCAAAATACATGAGCCATTCAGCTAAACACCTCTTGATTCAAAAAAGTCTCTGACTACAGGAAGGGAAGTTTCAGGCAGTTGTTATTCAGACATTTGTTGCAGCTGCCTTGTCTGTGTTTCACCCATGTGTGTGCAGCCTGCTGCCCCGCGGGGTTCTGAGAGCCACCCACTCCCCGGCTGCCCTCCTGCACCCCACGGAAGGTGGCACACACACAACCCGCCGACCTGGGACGAACACAGCGCGCCCATGGTGGTGAGGGAGTTTTACATCAGAGCAGCTGGAGTCCTGATCCATGCCCTAGTCACAAAACGCTTGAACCCAGCACCAGGGAAGTACAGCAGCACACCCCCACACCACAGGGAAAGGAGCAGTGCAGTTAAAGACCTCCCTCCAGGCAGCACACCACACGAAAACACATCTGCCTCCAGATCCAATTCCAGTCAACGCTAACCTAGCGCTGCAGTGCTGAGTTAATAGTTGGCCTTGACGATCTTAAAGGTCTTTTCCAATCTATATGATTCCGTGATCCTATGTACCAGACACGTAAGCTATTACCTCAGTACTAACAACATTCACCTGGGGAGTCCCAGAAATAAAGTGCTATACACTTAAAAATCCATGAAAATAGGAAAATCCAAACATTCTTGTTCAGCTTTCTTCTTGTGACATAAAAAATTGTCAAATGCTGTGACTCCAATCCATACTTTTGATTTATTCCTTGGAGAAAGTACAGACTAATGACCTTGATATGAAACTCCTGGACCGTACAATAATGTGCAATGACTACTCTAATCACACAAAAACTGCAGTAACACACAATTAGCATGATACAACAATATATTAATTGCAATGTGATACGGAACTTTGCTTCCAAAACGGAACAATAAATCTGCTTATACAGATAACCATTCACAGAAGAGGTGACACAGGGCTACCTAAACACACGCATCTCTAAACAAAACTGAAGTTTGTAGATTACAACTAAAAACGGATTGTATTTGTGTTCCTGCACAAAGAGTAAATCATCACAGAGATCATCCTTTTATTAACACACACTGCTGAAACTCATCAGGAAAACATTTCTAAAATGTCAAAATGAGTAAACCTTTAGCCACAGAGATGGTATTCTCAAGAGTAGCAAATGGAAAAAGTAATCCTCTCCAGATTACTGGAGTCTAGATGTGGCTTGAATGATACACTAGATGAGAATAAAAGCAAGAGTTACATAGAGACTGGTCTTCAAATCAAATGGTTTGTTACTTGTATTTTCCACCCAAGAACAAACAGAAATTGAATAAAAATTGAGAATCAAACTCCAAAATGCATCTCAAAATGTTAAGCTATGCAAGTAAGTATATACTGATGGCTAAATATTTTTCCATCAAAAGCATTTTTGCCATTAAACACAGGTTAATAAAAATGGTACCTGTTCAAAACTGTTTTCACAATGGAAAAAAAAGGTCTATTTTTCCCTAATTGGTTTGGCGACTTGAGAAACATTTAATAAATGACATGCATTTCCATTATTTCAGATCACTTAAATAAATATGGTACAAAAATCCCAAGAGGACTTGTTATCTGTTTAAAAATGAAAAAGCTTTACAGACCAGATCCTGCTCCCACTCAGTATCAGGTGTACCTCACTACCTTCAGGGGGAATGTGACAGTTAGTTGTGATTTATTAACTTCTCTTGAAAGCTTTGCTAAATCTAATGTTCTTTAGATGCCAAGTTTGAGAACCACAAGAGCAAGTCAGCATTAACCTACCATGACTCTGATCCTCACGAGCACAAAAGCATGAGTATTAATTAAACGACTCCAGACCTTCCTGTCTGTACTGGCTCTGACTGTACTTGTGTTGAGCTAATTGCTTCTCTTATCATGTCTGCCCTGCTGTATAGCAGCCAACTTCATGTTTTCTAAATGGGATGAACAGCCTTAACTCTGATTGCTTCAGATCTTTTCAGGGTTCCTCATAAGACAGTTCAAATATTTTATGCACACTAAATGATATTACAATTTTTCATCTCAAGTTTTTACAATAGGAAATGAGTTCAATGATAAAACTCAAAATCTCTATGGCCTTTTTAAAGCAAGTGCATCAGTTAGAAAGATGAATAGGAAGGTCTTAATAGCAGCTTACATTACTATTGTGAAACATGAACATTTTCAGCTGGAGAGAAGAACTCAGTTAATAAAAGATTAAGAAATAAAGAATCTAGGAGATATGAGTGACAAATATGTTTATCAAAGAAACAGTTCTGAACTGATGGCACTGACTTGTGCTCTATTATTACTTGCTTCACAATCCCACATAAGAGGATTACTGTCTATTTTGGCACTATGTATAACAAGAGTACACAGCACATCACCAAGGGGTTGTATGAAGAGGCTGTCTTGTATCATCACACCCACACATATATTCTTCAAGTCAAATCTCCCACATCAGAAAACCACCAGCTGTCAGTTCCCTGAGCTCCACACCACTTTGTTACTAAAGAGTATTCGGGGAAAAAAAAAGAAAAAAAGTCAAGAAGCCTTTATAATGGGAGTACACCAATTCTTCCCTTAATTTAGGCTGTGTTGCATCATTTTTCAGCTCCCTGCATACAAAAATAACCTGCTGCTCCTCACACTCTGCATCCTGATTCTATATAAAAGCAGCAGAGAACAGTCCTAAGAGCATCCAGAGACTCTCTGACACAGTTACAAGGGTTGTATTATCCTCTCTTCTATGCTACTAATTCTTCTAATATCTCCAAATGAGCCATAACAATAGACAAATCCAGTGCTAGAAGAGTTGCTTAGCCCAGCAGTTATACTTCGGAGAAATTCTAATACACAGACCACAAAATAACTGATCTGAGCACCTCTTTAAACCAGACAAGGGAAATTTACCACATTCCTAATATTTTTTTTTTTCTTGTCAGGCACAACTCAAACCAAAAGCAGCTGGCTCATACTGTAAGATGCCTTCCTGCTAACATAAATCTCATGGCTATCAAACTCTTCTACCACAACCATTCTCTCTGTCTGGACCAGTTACATCTACCCCTCCTACAGCAAAATGGTCAACCTTGACCCAGCCATTAGAAAAAGATTTCAGTGTGCCAACTTGGACACAACATGAGATATCATTGCTCACATACCCTGAAACTGTGTGACATATGATAGATCCCTTCCTCAGTCTTTTTAATACTCAAGGTAAGTATAAACACACAGTACAAGTCTGAGAATTAAAACATGGAGTTTTCTTGAAAGCATTGCACCACATCAGACACACAGTAAGCTCTCCTTTCTGCAGGATTTAAATTTGGAGTGTGGGGATGCAGGGGAGGATGAAGAGAGGAATAAGGATGAAGGGAAGTTAATTACAGACGTGTGATCATAACAGCTTTCTTTCACCTTATCTAAATACTTAAAATTTATCACTAGTTACACAAAGGGGTAACAGCTGTTCTAATGGCAGTGTAGGAACAATTAAAATTTTATTAGTTCATATATTCCTCTATTTTTCTCCAGTAAATTACATCTGTTAACCTTATTGAGGCCAAGAAGGCACATATGTACCCAAGGCTTCTGACTCACCAGGTTTTAAAGTTTTTTTCAAGTTCTTTTCCATTAGCTGGCCTGGTTAATATTAGTCAATCAGTTTTATCTCCTTTATCACCTACAAGACTGATCTTTTAATTATCACAAATGCATGGGGGCAGCAACCTTAACCACTCTTTTTACTTTCTGCCTTTCAAGGCCAAATGCCTCCCTATCTTCTGTCTGTGTCCTACTCACTTCAGAGTGTCCAAAGTTAGTGCAATTACCCATAAACTCAATAAGCACAATAAATGACCGTATCTAAGCAAAAATCAATTACTAACAAACACTGACTAAGACCAGAAGCAAAAGCTAACAAAGAAAGGTCTTTTTTTAAGCTTTTCCATAGGTTCAATCACGAAAAGTACTCACTCCTAAATACAGAGGGTACTCTTTGAGAAGTGCTAATTTTCTTTCTCCCAGAGCTTCTGTAGAAGCCATGGGAGTAAACACATGGATACTATGGTCTACTTTGCTTCTGCAGTCAAAGAAATTCACACCAGCCAGCTATATCTGTAACATTATAATCACAATCCCATTAAGTATTCAGTCACTGAGGTCAATGAATAAATAGAGCTTCCACACATCAAAAGAGCGCACTTGCTACTCAGGAACTATAATTTAGAGTACAGCTCTTCCTTCAAACATCAATTCAGTCCTCAGCTATGCTTTTGAAAAATTATTTACAGTATGGCACTACATTACAACAATGTAGTCTTGAGTCCAGCCTTTTTACTCTCCTTGTGTTAACTCTCTGACTCAGTTAGTTAGTGATTTACTAATATCATCCAGTAACACGGGCGTGGTAACAAACTACCACTTAATAATTGTTTCAGATAGCCCCAAAATCCTACTTCTTTCCCTCAGTCATGCTATTAGTAGAAGAAATATAGTTTTGTGAAATCCTTACTTTAGGCCAATTACATAACTTACCTAACTATACCTAAATCTGTGTGCATCAGCACTACTATACTGCAGACTCAAAAAGCTCACATGCTATCTAATTCCTCATGTGACTACAGAATTCCCTGAGGGATACCCTCAGTATTTCTGTCACCAGACAACTGTACTAAATCAAGTTGATATACACTGCCCATCATGTTTACAGAAATAAGAGACTGTAGCAAATTTTTTACTTCTTTTAAATGGAAGGACTATTATTGAAGCTGTTTGCACTCTAGAAGGTCACACTCTCCATTAAATCTCTTTTTCACCCACTGGGCTGAAGCAGAAACAGAAACATTAGTTTAGATTAAAAAAAAACGCACAGTGAAAAACTATTTCGCTACTATTTTTTAAACTCCAGCTACTGAAATGGCAGGGATCAACAACTGGCCTGGAAAGGCACACTGGGCAAAAATAGAAAATGCTGTTCTGGGAGGAAGAAAAGTGCGAGCAAAATCAGAGTTTCCCCGTTCTCTGCATTGTCAAAATTCCCCAGCCTTTTTAGGGACTTTCCTGTACTACACAGACACTTCCAGCAGCATCTTCAGCCCTTCCCGTGGACTTCACCTGTAACTGTCCCTGGCAGAAGCCCCCTGACCCACAGCCCATTCTGGCTTTGTCCCTCAACACCTCAGACCACACTGCTGGCACTAAACCTCCTCTTCTTCACACTCTTTGATTTTTCTCCAGCTGCAAATTCCCACAGAACGAGAATCCTGAGGATATTCTGCTCATGAATTTCACATGGGTTTGACCTCTGAGCCTATGAGCTGATTTCTTTGGGACCTTTGATGGAAAAGGTAGTGTTTTCAGTTGTCTTACACACAGCAGTATCTCCTGAGTCAACAGCTTAGGTGAATGCAGCAATTTCCCCTTAAATATAGGGGAAGCTTAACACACAGCAACATCAGATAATATCTTCCAGAGTATTTCCTTTAGATACTCGTATTTGTAGAACCAAATGAGGCTTGCTTGACACATTCTGTTTGAGTATCACAGGTTAGCAGCCACCACAGCCGTGCTTACAACTATTTCCCTGTCTGCTTTAGGTTATCTACAAAAATGCATTACTTCAAATGACTTCTGGGGAGGTTGGGTATTCAGATTTTAATCTAACCAGAGACCGAAAAAAGGAGAAGTAGGAACAAGGGTGTGATTGAAAGCACTTGACTTCAGGAGCATACCGGCACCTTTGAGGGCCTGCATGACAGCTTAAGTCAAAAGCTTACAACAAACATTGGGGTAAACTACAACCTGAGTACGAAACAGCAAATCAGAAGGTATCAGAAGATACACTCAGCTAATATATCGATTATCTGAAACACTCTTGACTCTAAAGGATAGTTTAATTAACATAGAAAGAAAAGGGTACAATCACAGGACAACCCCTTCACGATGTAATTTTTGTCAGTTCAAATAAGTTGATTGAAAAAAAAAAGATGAATATAGAAAGTAGTAACTAATTTACAAAAGCCTGCTAAATTCAAACAACTGAACAGCTGGTAGCTGATTTCAGAGCAGCACTGGATTTTAAGAAAATCAATGCTGAGACCCTCTTGAAGATTTTACTCAAATCCAGTAAACATCAAAGATAAATGACGTAGAGGGTAACCATTAGATTGAGGTCCCACTATGTATGGTGCAATGCAAGTAAAGTGTTAACATAAATATAAGTAAGGAAAAAAGTGGGAGCACTCAAAAAAATACCCTGACAAGCCAACGAAAAGGAAGCAGGCTGATGAAAAGGAACCTGTATTGAAAACAGGGAAGAGAATCAAAGAGGAACAGCACAGGAGCATACAATTAATGGACATGCAGCACTGCTTTGCAAATACTTTGCATGACACAGTTCATATTTATCTTTTTGCTTGTTCAAATTACAAGGAAAAAAATACATGTTTTTTTCCGACCGTATCTATTCCAAACTCACCATAAAATGTAATTCATACATGATGCTTTTCACTGGTGTAATTTGTCTTTGCTGCCAAGTAGCTGTTTACCTACATGAGAGTTGGTGCTTTCAGATTAGACTATCACGTCTAATGGCAGCATAAAATAGCACTCTGATTTCTAAGTTAGCACTTACTGATTTCTCAGGTAAGAACAAATTCCTTGTGGCAGAAGGGAAGTGGAAAGACCCAGGTTCATTAGCTATCCCATTAATGCTGTGCAGTGTGTCTGAATTTTTGGCCATGTGACAGCACACCAGATGCCCAAACTTCCAACTGTTCAGCAGCAAAGCAGGACAGTGCCCATACATCTCCACAATGCCAGGCACTGATATATTCTTTCCCATCATAGGAAATGTCCTATTTTTTCCCAGGCACTTGGAAGGAGTTGGGGTATGGATTTGGCTGACTCAGGTGAAATTAGTCTGCATGCGCATTGCAGCGTTGTCTGCTGTCCTAACTTTGCTACCTCCAGCCCATGCACCCAGATTGTCCAACAGAGTTGTGGTAAAAGCACCGCAGTGCTTGAACAAAAGCATGGACACCAGGAATCAGAATGCCAACAGAGCTGTTTGCTCCCTGTCAGAGCCCTTACTTCTAGAGGTTCCCTGGGAAAAATACTGCCCTCTTCCAACTGTGCTATTTCAGCACTTTACAATTACAGCCCTGACGAGTCCCAGCACCCCTGTAGATACCGAGGGGGGTTGAAGAGACACCCTTGGAGCTCAAATTCTGGCAGCTCTGGTGATGATTCACAGGAAGGCAGGCAACTGGCCTGCCCTCAGAGTTCGTGTGACACTGACCCACCAAAGAGCAGCCAAATCAGTGCTACTGCTTAGTTTGACCCCTTAGTCAAGAGAGGCAACAACTGCCAGAGGGGACCAGTTGAACTATGTGCCACTTTTGCAAGGTAACTTCTCAACTGTTTTCAAAATAAATGGGAAAGGCACGTAAAAACAACAAAAAGGAAAACCAAATTCACTCTTCAAAGGAAAAAATGGCTTTAAAAGTGCTATCAGGGTAAAAAGGACTTAACAGGACTAAAAAGAAAGTATGAGACTTAAAAGTCTAATATGATTGATATACTTTTCTGTTCCTTTAAAATCCATGGATGAATTCCATTCATTTACTTTAAAAAGCAGAATTTTTGGATGCTGGCCTTCAGGATGAAACAGCAGGTCAAGACTCATTTATAAAAATGTGCCCTGCACAGCCAAGACAGAAAACTATGTATTTTTGAATGACAGTAGAGAGAAATCCAATCTCTTCTCTTTTGCAGTCAAAAGCACTTTCACAGCAATTAAGTCCTCCCAGGTGAGGTGGCCACTGAATAAAAGTCAAGGGAAAATGAATGAAACACAAAGCATCTCTAATCCATCTGCAACAGGAGTACAGTGACCCTTCAGAAAACAGTCAGGGTGTCCAGCAGACAGCTAAAGTTTCCAGCCCCCAGGTAATCAGACACTAGATACCAAGCCTTCAGTTCCTGGCAGAAGGTACAAACAAGCTGTTACTTAAAGGCCACTTTCATGTCTAGGTTTCCCAAATGCCCCTGGATCGCAGCAGGTGGAGACACTTGTCTGGTCAAACCAGCCCTGCAGCAGAGCTCGACAGAGAAGGGAGCTGTTCTCCAAGAAAACACCATTCCCAAGCTCAAGCAGGGGAAAAGGGCACTGTCAGCCTCAGAAACAAAACGCTAACATTTTGATGAATGCTAAGCAAGGAAAACAACTGGGCCTGGGACTTCAGTGAGTTTCAGAACCCTGCATCCAACCTAGTTTTTGTCCTTTGATATAAAAGGAAATAAGAAAATCAGGGAAGTGTGTGTCCAAGTCACTTCGTGCTCCTAAGAAGGGCAAAGTGCATTTTGCCAGTTACGGCAAGTGATGTTATGTCAATACAGCTGCTTGTGAGCAATGCCATAGCTCATGGCAAGGACACAATGGGAGAGCTGCAGAATGCATCCTTAAGGGACACTGGCAGAGGAAGTGAAAGTATATCAGTCATGACATTAAATCCCACAGGCAGAAAACTTCCGAGGAATGGCTGCCCCCCACTCCTCATCGAACTCACTGTATGTACAGACTGCTTAAACAGACAAAAAAACCCCACCTCATCTAAATGCTTAACAAAATGATATCTAGGATTTGAGTATAAAAAAAATTATCAGTCCACCCATAGAGCAGGAAACAAAAGTGGAGAAGAAAATTGACAGTTTCTTCAGCTATAGGAAAGGACAATAAAACTGCATGGTGTTACTTTAAGTAATTATTAGGAACTGTGCCTGCTGCCTGATCAGCATTTTAACAAAAGATGGTACAAAATGCCAGTGAAGCACAATACTGTACCTTCGGAGTGCTAAACCATCTGTGTGAGAAAGCAGTGTAATGCATATGCACAAACAGACCTGCAGTCACTGTACCTGCATCCCAAGATGCTCTCTATATCCAGCTGAGAGCACAGTGAGCTCAGCTGCATGCTAGTGCTGCCCAGCTAAATGTGCAAACAAAACAAGCATGTGTTTGTACAAAAAAAGACTGGGTCAAGTCTCAGTGTTAGCCTGTGGATAAAGCAAGATGTGGCCTTCAATCAGATAAACTAAAATCCTGCATTTGAGAAATAAGTTCAGTACACTTCCCCTTTACAAGGAAAAGTGATCAAGCCATAAAAAAAAAAAATGGTGAACGCACCCTTTTGCTTCAAAGGCATGCTGTAAAAATTAATGTACTATTTCTGTAGGGTTTACTAAATATAGGGATCAATGCTGAGTAAACCCTGCAGGAAACTAGCCCTTTTGGATATCCAGAAGCAAGAATCATATTCCATGTGAACCACAAGTGGCCATAGGTTGAATGGCGAGAATAAAATGAAATGCTGCTTAGTTGTTTCACTGCTTCTAGATGTGGTCCCTTCTGCTGAGCTAGAAAGTTGACTCCGTCTTGGAAAACCTCGGTGATCTTGTAGCATCCATACAGAGGACCTGGTGCCCTCAACAGGCTCCAGTTCCTGTCCTCCAGTGACATGCATAACCCCAGAAGACACCAGACCAAAACGAATCAATCAAAGCAGCACAAAAATCCAGTGTTTCCTGTGTCAATGTCCAAGCAATGGCATGTTATAGAGATCTAGCTGGACTCTGCCCTGGGATCCTGCAGGCAGAGGTGGTGAGTTTATCATGGAGCATGTGAAGCTATTCCTCTTGCCCTCTCCTTCCAAATGGGATGTGGATACAGGGGTAGATTTAACTACAAATACAATAAGTACAATCACCATACATGCATACATATATAAAGGCTTTAGGGAAGTTTGTAAAAGACATAAGAGGTACACAGAGCATCCATCTTTAAAACACTGGTAAGAAGGTGTTTCCCAATCCGAATATAGTCACAGTGAAGTGCTTTACCTAATGCTAGAAACAGCAACCCACAAACGATCCTCATGAAACAAAGTAGAAGCCCAAAATATTTTTTAAACTAGTCTAATATTTATTCTTTTTCCAACTTAGAAAATTGTTTTATTACTCTGGCTCTCAACCCATTATCTGTACCAAGCCCAATTGCACAGGTTTATCCAATTTTTCAGACATTATCTCATAAAGCCTTTATTTCTGCACTTTGTAACTACAGTTTGTTCACAAAACCACAGACAGTCTGTATGGAATTAAACTGACTTAGAGACTTTTCATATCCTAACCAGCCTACAGTATTCTGGAAACTGAAATCCTTACTACAATGACTAGTTCATCCCCTAATCATTTTGAGGGGGTACTGATGAAAGCCATTCCTGAACGCTAGAATATTTTCATTAATGCAGTATTCCTGTAAACCTAATATTGCCTTTCTATGTGGGAATTTTTCATGTAAATTCCTTTTTTTATTACAATATCCACTTGCAAGAGAAGAAAAATATTTAAAATTTATTCAGGCAATGTAATGCCACTAATAAAACTTCTAATTGCCTCACTTAACTTTAAGGAACTGCTTTTAAAAATCCTGATCCAATCACATGGTAAATTCACATTCAAGACAAATTATTAGATCCCTACAAAAAAATTGCAGAGTGTTCAGAAAAAACACACTGTGTTTTAAGTGGCAGAATTTGACAAGTGGCAGAAACACCTTCAAGAGTACAAAACAAGACTCATGAAGTCAAATTCAACTCCAAATTGAAGTGCAATTCATTTAATTTGATAAATAACTAAAAGGAGAACCTGTACACATCAGGCAGCTGACAAAAGACGTGCCACAGTACAGCCGAGCACAGAAGAGAGAGACTTTGGAGAACACAAAGACTACTTAGTGACTGCCCACTTTTTACAGTAAAGTGTGTAACTTCCCTTTTGGATTATCTGTGATTATTGGAACCGGTTCTTATATTTCCTAGACATCTGCTACAATCACGACTTGTTTCCAAGCCTGATGTCATACATTTTCTCGAAGTTAGCATCAGGGCATCACAGTACCGCATCACACAGGACCCAGAGGTGGTAGTGCCTTCACAAGAAAGAAACATTCCACAGAAAAGCTCAGACATTGCTATGCAGGCAGCCCAAATACACATCCCTGCTTGGCACCTTTGTCCTACTAAAAACAACATAGCACCTTGTAAGCTGGCATCATGCCACTCTGACAGATGGATTCAAGTGTAGGCAGCCAAGAGACTATGTATAAGCATCAAATATGTTTTTTGAGAGCAGGACTTCCAGTCAGGAATGTTAAAACAGCTGTCCACATTGAGCTTGCATGCCTACACTTAAGAGGATATGCTATTGCCACTCGAGCCCTGAGCAGGATTAACTTGGAAAATAAATAAGATAGCTTTCACAGCCACATAAGGTGAGTTTTTGCAGAATGAGGATTAGTGATACTGAGGGGGACTTTAATGACCTACTATTAGTGGGCACACTTGCAGGGTCAAAAAGCACTTTCGTTCTGCAGCTCAATGAAACTTTTATCAGGTGCATGCTGATATATATTTTCATTTTTCTTTGGAAAAAAACCATAGAATGCAATACCAGCACGATCAGGAACAAACATGTTAGTGACCTTCTGTTTTGTGTTAGAGGATACTTCGTTTATTAACTCTCCTCAATCAGACACATGTACCTGTGTGACTGGAATCTGTTTCACTGGGCTTTCTTCCCTTCAAAACTTCAACTCCCAATGACCCACTCCAAGACTATTTGTTAGCTCATGCCTACATGCACGCAGACATTTTACAGTTTGACATCACCTGCATAGTTTGCCCCGGTAATAAAAATCACATTGCCTGGAGAAACAGGCATTGCATAACACAGGATGTGAGGTGGCTGGCCTGCACAGCCACGTCCTGGCCACCTCTATCCTACCCCTGCGCCTGACTTGGCTGTTTGCTGCCCACAAATCCCTCTCCTCTAGGACATGAAACATTCCAAAACACTGAGAAGTTCCAACAAAAACATGTTTGCTCACATCTGCATGCCAAACAGTGCTCTTTTTCCTTTTCCCCCACAAACTCAGATTCTACTCCTGCCCCTCAAAAAGTCATTGGCCTAAGTCTAAAGTGAGGGAAATATTCACGCATGAAGCAAAGGCGTTTACATAGAATACCACACTATTTAAAAAATATAATATTAAGATTTCCAAAAGCAGGCAACATTGCTTCTAGCTCTGAGTAGCTTAAAGACTGAAAGGAGGTGATGGTATACTTTACTCAATGTTTAAACATGCTTTATGTTCATTTTAATTCTCCCTGTGGTCACAATTAAATCACAGGCATAAACTTTTCATGTATGCTGTAGCTGGGTAACTCATCTTTACTCTTCTGAATCACTAAAAATGAACTTCAACTCTACAAGGGTACTCCCAGTATAGATCAAAGCTGCCTGCAGTGCCTGGCGGGTACAGGGTCACATACAGTTTACCAACAGCTGCTGGTGTCTTTTACCTTTGTTAACTTTTAAGGCTGATCTTTGCTGCAATTAAGTTACCTGAGTCACTTCATTACCATTTCCTGTGCTAGAAGCATGTCAGTAGTAGGCATCTTTCTCCTGCACAATGAGGATTCTCCTCGTTGACCTTGCCTCCCCCTTTGGTTAATACTTTGTCCTCTCGCACCTCTTTTACCTTTCATCCCTCACCCACAGCCTTTCCATTTCCTTTTTTTTTTTCCCGTGTTTCTGAGGACTGCATGAAATCACCTAATTGCAAAAGTTTCAGCTTCCTCTCTGCTGTTCCAAATTACAATTACTAACGTCAGTAGTAAGATGTTTTGCTTTTCGTACTGCCAATAAAGTTGATGCTAGGTTAATCTAAATTTCCATAACACTTAACCTTTCTCAGAGGGGAGGAAAGAGGGAAAACACTTTGTCAAATGCTTCATCAGGCAGATTAGCAATGCTGTGAATACTTCTCCCTCCTTCGGAAAACCAGCAGTGCCCCAGGCTTTCTCAAGACACTGTGCATGGCTTTAAAACAGCCTAGGGAACAGTCAAATTGCCGAAGAACAGGTCAAAAGGAATAAAAATATTGATCTGGATCTACTACTATTGCTTAACAAAGTAGCTACACACACACATCCCAAAGTCTATTAATTTCATGCATGACTATTTTACATGGAATTATCATCTCCACATTTTGTACAGCCAAAATAAACTGAACTGCAAATTGTGATGCTGAATATCCCAAAACCCTTAGCAGCTCTCTCAGCCCTGTCTCTCAGCTCCTGTCCTTATTTGAAAAGAATTTGAAGGGGTACATGAAGTTCATTTCTTGCAGAATCATGTAAGATACTAAAGTAAATCCGAGAGCGGCCAATCTTACTATGTATTACAGAAACTATCAAAAATGTATGGTGTTCGCTATCACAATCAAACTCCAGTAAAGTTTAGTGCCCATTTATCTGAGATACCCCTTCATCCCACCATGGAACAACTATCAGTTTGTACCTGCTGAAAGCAGTGTGCCAGACTGGACTCCTTGCACTGTTGTGCTCCTTGAGCTCCCCCCCAATGGAGCTTTTAACCCTGAAACTTTTACCTGCTGGTTTATCAATGGATTTTTAACTCTTTCTGAGATGCCAGATGATGTATCAATGCCAGTCAAAATTCATTGCTAGTTAAAGATGAATGAATGCTGGAAAAGTAAAATGAAGCACGCTAAATATCTCTCAAAGTGCTTACTGAACATGAAAATTATAGAAACTCTAGGCTAAAGGCATGTTAACCAAAATTTAGAAATATAGCAAATTTTAACACTTCTTTCTGAAAAAGTCATCGGCTAAAGCCCAGTGCTGAAAAGCATTAGAGAAGCCGACTTTCTCTACTGTCCCATTCCCCGTGTAGGAGTCTGTGAGTACAGCTGCTTCCACGCACGCTGCATCAGCTTCACTTGTTACTACAGTTTGCCACTTCACAAAACATTTTAAAATATGCAAGCATGGCAATTTTACTTCAAAAGTTCACCTCAGAAGGAAAGTTTGGCACAGATGTTGTTCAGAAGGAACAGGGCAGAAGTACCTGTAACTGGTCCCTCAGAGAGATCTGAGTTCAGCATTCAAAGCACTCTGGTACTTAGATGCCTTACCTAGGTAAAGCGAGGCGTTTTCTTTCTTGACATTGTCATCTAAGTAGGTTGGTCCCAAGGTATAGATGGGTGTCGAGCCCATGCCAATGAGGATTTGGGCACAAATGAATAAAGCTACATAGAGAGAGTGGTCATTTCCGACAGAGTCCTTGAAACAGGCTGGAGAGTCCCACTGCTCTTTGGCGGTACCATTGCCAGCCACGCATAAGCCCTCGTTACTGATGGAGGAGTTCAGTTCCTGGATCTGGTACGGTGGCGAGATGAAGTGAGGTAAGGAGAAGAGCGCAGCCCCCAGGGCGATGAAAAGCCCCCCGACGGCCAGCCAGAGAGGCCTCCGCCCGCGCCCCCCGAAGTAGCTGATGAAGACCACCACCACCAGGCTTCCGATGTCGAAGCAGCTGACCAGCAGCCCCGACTCCGAGCTCTTGAGGCTGTATCTCCGCTCGATGGTGGTGATCACGCTGCTCAGGTAGCCGGAGACCATGAGGGACTGGATGAAGGTCAGGAAGCACATGCACACCAGGAAGAAGCGCGAGTCCGCCAGCACTGTCCGCAGGCACTCTCTGCCCGGGGGGCCCGCCAGAAGCAGCGCCGGCGGCGGCGGCGGCAGCAGCAGCCGAGGGGCCGGGGACACCCCTCGGCCAGGT
>WEIV01011324.1:2136-22882 GCA_013390005.1 Calyptomena viridis | reverse complement strand
CTGACTCCATTTATGACAGAGCGAAGGTGATGAACGGGCCCATGCAAGAGGTCACCTTGTGTCAAAGCTGGTATACAGTCTGTCAAACATGGTGAATGTAAGGCTGCTAATGAGGAATTAACTAGATAGACTGTGGCCATTTTACTGTTTTCATGCAATCCAAACGTGTTAAACAATGCTAATCAGGTGTTTATTAAGTGAAACCATTATGCTAAACTTGCTGCAGACCCTACCATATGTCAAAGAGGTTGTAAAGTATTATTCATCAGATTTAAAGCTGATTAATGAGTCATTTAATAGTGAACCTTTCTTTTCTTAGCCTCTAGCTAAGCATATGTACCAAGGTTAAACTAACACATACATGGTTTTGAAAGTAAAGTTTTTGTTGAAGGGAAAGAAAATCCTTAATTGCTCCATGGAAATTTTAATAGTTGAAGAGCTTTCAGGAGACGGAAGCTCATTTTCTTTTATTTTTAGATAAAAATATAGCAAAAAATGGCATATTAATGTAACATGAACACGACGACTAGGAGACTACATACATTTTCAGATGGAAAAATGAAGTTTACAAATACTAAACATAGTAAATTTCAGCCTTCCTTCTCACATCTGTTACATTATCTTTCCTAAACTTTTTTTTTTTATGCAGTATTGCAGCAAAATTAATGCTACAGAACCATCGTGATTATAGTGAAACCAAAAACTTGGTGAAATATTAGGCAGAACTGAAACATAGCTATCAAAAATGTGCCGTGTCTGCGTCAGGGAGCAATAAAGGTAATGGTATTGAGGTAGCACTAAATGTTAATAGTATAATGAACAATGAAAGTCTGAAGAGAGAACTAAAATATATGGTATGAATGACAGTAGGGTTCAGATAATCTGGAGGCAATAGTCAACATTTCAAAATTTCTTCAGTAAATAATCACTAAACCAACAGACACTGATGCTATTTTAAACTTGGTTTCACAAAAAAAAGACATTACAGAGAAACTAAAATCTTGTATTCCTACTATGGCAGGTATTATTTTTGCTTAAATTAGAAGGCTGAATAAATGCAGAACTGTAATTAATATTCTCATTTCTAAAAATGAAAAATAACAGCAAAACACTTAGAGGTGGACATGAGTCCAAACCATGAGAGAAAAATTGGAGTGAAGGCTTTTAGATATAACCAGATGATAAACCATCTATGAAAGGAAATTTAATGGCCCCTTGCACAGCTTATGCAGAATAGAAAGTAGAACTGACTCCTAAAAATTAAACATTTCAGAGAATAAGATATAAAAGGATAAAAAAATTTCTAAAAGGCAAACTGAATTAAATCTTTGGGAAAAAGACTCAACATTGCATGATAAAACATGATAAGAAATCAGAAAAGGTGGTCATTTCACAGAGAACATGAGTTAGAACTTAAAGTTACGTATGGTGCAAAGGCAAATGCATTACCTCAGCTTAGAGAAATGGCAGTGATGTGCAATGTGGAAGTAAAGCATTAACTAATAATGTTGAAGGGGGGTATGTAAATATGCCAAACCTACCTGGACACATTCCAGCACAGTAAATGTTCCCATGAAGCTTTGTCATGCTTTCAAAACAGAAATACTACAGGACTCAGCAAGGCATTTGAAACAACAGTAAAACAGATCCTTCTTGTGATGAGATAGAGTAAGCTTTTAAGGTACCAGGCTGACATATACTTTGATATACATTTCATTGGAATATAAGTTAAGAGCTTCCTAATGAAATGTGCCAATGGTATAAAGCTGGGAAATATTGCTTGATATAGGATCAGAATATCATATGACAGCAAATAATGACAAATCAGATTGGAGTAATAGAAACGGAATGGAAGAGTTCAAAGTATTTAGAGACTAATAACATTAATGACATTAATTAAGCAGTAAGGTCATCAGCTGATAGAGCTTATCTACATGAGCCACCAGTGTACCCAGAAGGCCAATGGCATCCTTGCTTGTATCAGGAATAGTGTGGCCAGCAGAACTAAGGAGGTCATTCTTCCCCTGTACTCAGCACTGGTTAGGCCACACCTGGAGTACTGTGTCCTGTTCTGGGCCACTCAATTTAAGAAACATGCTGAGATGCTCGAATGTGTCCAGAGATGGACAACAAGACTGGTGAGGGAATACAAGCCCTATGAAGAGTGACTGAGAGAGCTGGGGTTGTTTAGCCTGGAGAAGAGGAGGCTCAGGGGAGACCTGCTCACTCTCTACAACTCCCTGAAAGGAGGTTGTAGACAGATGGGGGTTGGTCTCTTCTCCCAGGCAACCAGTGATAGAACGAGAGGACACAGTCTCAAGGTGCACCAGGGGAAGTTTAGTCTGGATGTTAGGAAAAAATTCTTCACAGAAAGAGTGATTGACCATTGGAATGGGCTGCTCAGGGAAGTGGTGGATTCACTGTCCCTGGAACTATTTAAAAAAGACTGGATGTTGCATTTAGTGCCATGGTTTAGTTGATGAGATGGTGTCAACTAGTAGGTTTAACTTGATGATCTCAAAGGTCTTTTCCAACTTAGTTAATTCTGTGATTCTGTGATACATCACAAAACACATGGCTTATGGCTTGGCATAAAAGATCTTGTCTCAAAAAGAGATGAGAATCTGGACAACTAAGAGCTAAGACATTTTCATCTCACTCCCAAGGCTATTGTCTGGAACTGTTACAGAATAAGACCATCAAGTTTAGCTCAGCTCATGTTACAAATGCTCCTCCTTTCTGTCACAATAGCACTATCAAGCACTCTATATGCCCTCATATCAGTTCTTGCAGCATGTGACATGTCTTCAATATTCCCTTTAGAAAGAATTAATCTTGTTGACAATGACAAAACCATGATACCCAGGTGCTTTTGGCTGAAAAATGAACACCACTACCCCACCCACAAACAAGAAAAAAATAAAGACACACATTGTGCATTAAGGAATGTTCAGAGTGGGTGTACAAAATCCAGTGTAAAATGGATTACCCCTGAACCTTCAGTCTGCACATAAAGGTTTATTTCTTGAAGGAGGTATTTTTAATAGTGGAGACACAGTCATATAGACCTAGGTGTATTATTTAAACTCAGAATCACTAAGAAAATTTTTCCAGTGGAGACAGAGAATAATTTATTTATATATTATACTAGTGAGGATTCTTCTTTAAAAGCAACGCAACTGAATTGTTAATGGCTTAACTAAAAACCTACTACAAAAAAATAGTGAGAGTTTGGTTTGTGTAGTCCAAATAAAGTTAATGCAGAAAAATACATAAGTTAATTTTGTATATGCAGGCTAATGGAAATGGACACAAAAACTGGGGTAGGGAAGTTGTTTATGATAAAGCCTGTTCCTACCACAAGAATTAGTGAATATGCATGAATTTTAAACAAGGTGTATCGGGTTTGCATGGCAAGGTTTTGACACCATCCACAAGCCATTAGTTACATTCTTCTGTCCCACATCCCTCTGAGGAGAGGGGGTAATAAAGTGACTTGGTGGTCATCTGGCATGCAAACAGCATCTATCCACCATACAAAGCTGTTTCACAAAACTATATCAGTAGTAATACAGTCTTCCAAAAGCAGCAGATAGATACAAAGCACGAAATGATTTTCAGAGACAGTTGCAATGACTTATAGAATGGTTTGAGTTGGAAGGGATCAGGACAACTGGCCTCCTGAGCTGGTAGACAGGGACAGGTTGCTGAATAGTTCACCTGCAACCCAGGAGGAAGCATTTAGTGACCTGCTGAGCCACTTGGATCCTCACAAGTCTATGGGACCAGATGGAATCCATTCTAGTGTGAGAAGGGAGGTGGCAGAAGAGCTCACCAGGCTGCTCTCCATAATTTATCACCAGTCCTGGCTCACCGGACAGATCCCAGATGACTGGAAGTTGGCCAATGTAATTCTTATCCACAAGAAGGGCCAGAAAACTAAAGGTCTGACAGCCTGACCTCAGTACCCAGCAAGGTTATGGATCAGATCACCTTAAGTGCAATCACATGGCACATACAGGACAGACAAGGAATTAAACCCAACCAGCACAGATTTAGGAGGGGCAGATCCTGCCTGACCAACCTGATCTCTTTTTATGACCAGGTGACCTGCCTGGTGGATGAGGGGAAAGCTGTGGATGTAGTTCGCCTGAACTTTAGCAAAGCCTTTAACACTTTCGCACAGCATGCTCCAGAAAAGCTGGTAGCCCACAGCTTGGATACACGCACTCTTCACTGGGTTAAGAAACGTCTGGATGGCCAGATCGAGAGCAGTGATAAATGGTGCTCCATCCAGTTTGTGACTAGTCACTAGTGGTGCCCCCAGGGATCAATATTGGGCCCAGTCCTGTTTAGTATCTTTACTGATGATCTGGATGAGGGTATTGAAGCTACCTTTAGTAAATTTGCAGATGACACCAACCTGGGGGGGAGTGTCAATCTGCTGGAGGGTAGGAAGGCTCTGCAGAGGGACCTGGACAGGCTAGGTAGATGTGCTGAATCCAATAGTATGAGGTTCAACAAGCCCAAGTGCTGGCTCCTGCACTTTAACCACAACAACCCCTGGCAGTACTACAGGCTGGGGACAGAGTGGAAGAAAGGGACCTGGAGGTATTGATTGACAGGAAACTGAACATGAGCCCAGCAGTGTGCTCAGGTGGTCAGGAAGGCCAGTGGCATCCTGGCATGTATCCTGGTCTTGTTGCCAACAAGACCAGGGAAGTGATTTTTCCCCTGTACTCAGCACGGGTTAGGTTCATCCCATTCTGGGCCCCTCAGTTTAGGAAGGCTATCGAAATACTGGAGCATGTCCAAAGGGCAACAAGACTGGTAAAGGGATGGAGCACAAGTCCTATGAGAAGAGACTGAGGGAGCTGGGGTTGTTTAGCCTGGAGAAGAGAAGGCTCGGGGGAAACCTTTTCACTCTCTACAACTGCCTGAAAGGAGGTTGTAGACAGGTGGAGGTTGGTCTCTTCTCCCAGGCAACCAGCAGTAGGACAGGAGGGCACAGTCTCAAGCTGCATCAGGCGAGGTTTAGGTTAGACATGAGAAGGAAGTTCTTTACAGAGGGAGTGATTGGGCATTGAAATAGGCCGCCCAGGGAGATGGTGGAGTCACTATCCCTGGAGGGATTTGTGAAGAGAATGGATGTGGCACTTAATGCCATGGTCTGGATGACAAGGTGGTGTTAGTTTAAAGGCTGGACTTGATGATCTCAGAGGTCTTTTCCAACCTAACTGACTCTGTGATTCTGTGATTCTGTGACTTGTCAGTTCAAAGTAAAATCTGCTAGCATCCCGCACAATTTCTCTAACTGCAATTTTGTAGTAGTTAATCAAAACTCACGCCATAGTGATTTTTTTTTTTAATATTTTTTTCCAACAACTAATTGGTACATTTCTATCCCTGTAAGGTACACAGGCAGTACTCACACACAAAATAGGAGGAAAAAGTACCAGATTATGGAAGGTTTATTCTAGTAAATTCAAATAAAGATAATTAACAAATGGATTTTTTTCTTTTTTTTTAATAAATAGATTACTACTGAATTACCCTGTCTTATCACATCAGTAATTTTCTAGCAATAACATTAACCCAAATTAATAGTCAAATTCTATTAATTCACTGCTACTTTTTCATCTACATCATAGAATATCTTGACTTGGAAGGGACCCGTAAAGATCATTGAGTGCAATTCCCTGCTCCTTATATGACTACATGAAACTAAATCGTATGACTAAGAGCATCATTCAGACACTCTCTGAACACTGGTAGTCTTGGCGTCATGACCCTTTGGAGGCTGTTCTAATGGCTGACCACCCACTCAGTGAAGAACCTTTTCCTGATGTACAATCTGAACTTCATCTTGCACAACTGATCCCAGCAAGATTAGAACTCAAAATTCTCTGCTCTCTCTTAAACAAACCTGACTTAATAGGGACAGTAAAAAAAGACGATCCAGAAAATTAAGTTTGCATGTACTTAAACTGTGTTGCAGATTTTGAAAACTGGATCACAACACAAACTCCATCTTTTCTCCCCCTTCACTCCTTATATTTCATTAAAAACTAATCTTTCACATGGTCTTCATAGGGAACCTGTCAGCTATTCCAGAGCAGCCTGGACAAAGGACAATTTCTAAGGAGGCGTAAGGTAAGCTAGAATCCTCCAAACATGGAAGTTACTTGGTCCTTTAACTCCCTAAATCCAAGTGAATGTTCCTATTCAAAATTACTGATAGAAGGTGGACTTTCCTCTGTTATTCTATATCATAAAGAAAGTAGTAATTGCTGCTTCTCTTTGTGGAAGCTAAACTCCTGTGATGATATTATTTATCAAACTGAGTTTATGGCACAGCAAGAAGAAATAAGGGCTGAGCTCAAGTTGTTGAGCTCTCAAAATCAACAGGGAATAAACTGAAGCACAAGAGGAAACCCAGAAGACTTCTGAAATGCTTTTCAAAGTGCTGTGGTCTTTTAGGTGAATTAAAAAAAAAAGGTTAGTTAAGGCCTCAGGACTGCAATTTTTACCGAGATGAATCCTCATTTCATTTTTACAGTTGAGGTTTTTTCTATAATTTTTGCTGACCACGGTTAAAATCACTACCTAAGAATCTGAATTATTTTTCTAAGTTACAATCTAAGCACTTTTATTAAGAGGGTTTCTAAACAGCTATGGGAGGCGTGGGACCAGACAAACAGGTTTTGGATATATATCACTGTTGTGATATCTCCTTTGGTGGTGTAATGAACATTTCTCTTGATCCAACACAGGTTTTAACAGATACTGAATCAACAAGAGCGTTTGGATTTCACAGGCAGATGAAGAGAATTCTTTTTTACACAGTTTCATACAACGCTTTGTCTTGGTTGCATCTGAGACAGAGTTTATATTCTTTTTAGTTGCTGATACAGTGCTGTGGATTTAGTAATAGAATAATGTTGATAACACACCAAAATCTTGGCTGTTGCTCAGTAGTGCTGAGTACCCTAATTCATGGACTTTTCAGTGTCTCATGCTCAGGAAATGAGCAGGTGCACAAGAAGCTGTGAGGATGCAGAGCCAGAAGAGCTGACCTGAAATAGCCAAAGAGATATTCCATACCATAGGATGTCGTGTCCAGTATATAAACTGGGGAGAGTTGGCTGGGATGCACTGATTGCTGTTTGTAGATAGGCTGGGTTTTGATCAGTGGTTGGTGAGCAATTGCAGCATCTATCACTTGTTTCTCTTGGGCTTTGCTACTCTCTCTCCCTCTCCTTATCATTACTATTATAATTGTTGTTGGTTTTTATTATTATTATTTTGTTTTGATTACTAAATTAAACCCTTATCTCAATCCACCAGGTTTACCTTTTCTTTCCAATTCTCCTCCTCACCAGGGTGGGCAGGAGTGAGTATCTGCATGGTACTTAGTTGTCAGCTGGGGTTAAACCATGACACACTTATGTTTTATACCTATTATGATTCCAATATAAGGATTGTCAGAAAAGTGGGAGAAAACACTGGAATATAATTTGGTTCCATTAGCACATGCAGTTAAAGGAAAAGTTCACAGCAGGATAAAAATAATATGCTTATTTTAATATTTAATTTAGTATAAATTTCAAATGCATTTCTATTTTTACATTTTGATATTTTATGTACTTACTGTTTGACTCTGACATAATGAAAGGAGAGACACATGAACAAAAGGTTACACAGAGTAAAAGCTGAAATTCCCCTACCATTTTTCCTGAAGAGAGTGTCAACACAGCTGTTTTAGGAGAACAGTACCAGTCACTTGTGCTGAGTAAGCAAACCCATGACCCACTGAAGTCATGCTGTACTGGGAAGAACAGAGGCAGGCAAACAGCTGCCTGCAAGCTGATCCATTTTGTCACTTATTGTGCTTATTATGTTTGAAGTACTTCTCATCTAACACAAAGACCAGGAAATACTACCATACAAGAACTGATAGAGGTTTATACACAATTTTTCTTATAGAAGCTTTTATATCTCTCTGAACTGCTAATGGCCATAATTCTCCACTTTTGAAAAACTTAAGGAATACTTATTTACAAATGAAAAATCTTAGAATGTGTTAAGACAACTGCACATGTATGCTTATGATTACATCAGCAATGCAAGTGACATGACCTGTAAGTCAGATCTTTGTAAAGAAAGACCATTTTGGTACTAAAATGAGTTTATTAATCTACAGGGAAGGGTACATGACAAATTTTCTGGCATTTAGCGATATGAGTGCCTCAAAACTGGAATATGCCTCAGTTCCAAAGATCTGTCTGAAGCAAATCCAGACGTGTCAGATGGTGAGGCCATAAATTAGTACAATTTATAATTAACGTATATACTTCCAAAGTTGTGTACTAATATTGACAGAGTAGTCAGAATACAATTTATAGCTAATGCATATTTTGTTTCTTAATAATAAGTTGAATTATTTAAGTGGAATAGAATTATGAATACTATCATCCTGTATGATTTAACATTCCATCCAGTCTTAAAGTCTGTAAAGGCTAATAGAACCTGGAAATTTCTAATGAAATAAATATTATAGTTACTAACAAATGATCTACAATCACTACAAACACATAATAATTTATATTCTTTAACTTTAATACTTTAATACTTCTGCCATGCTGTCATTGCCAGAAATTATTGAATAATAGAACCAATATGCAGCTGAAAAGTGCACTAATCTACAATTTTCCATGTACTGAACTAAAAAACCTTTCTTCACAACTCTTTTTGTAATTTACATTTTCTGAAAAGGCATTTCATAGTGCGGTTATCAATGTGGATAACAAATGATTAAGAAAAAAAAAAGGCAACTGGATTGTGGCCAAATCCATCAAATCCATCATGTTTCTCTTCAAAAAGATACATTCCAATAGTCCATCCCTGATGACAGTGCCTTGAATATCTTTAACTTTTCCATCAGAACCATTTAGTGTAACTATTGCTTCTCTACAGCTTGAACATTACTACCATTGTCAGAACCAGGCAAACAAATTTATGATGATGTTCCTGGGAATAAGAAGCTAATGCAAAGGGGATTTCTCTGTAGTTCTTCATTAACATTTTATTCATTACAACAAGGGAGTTATAAGAGTTTCCTTTTACGCAAATTAGGTCACAGGATAAAAAATACACAGCATGGAAACACAGTGTATTACTACGTAGAACAAAAGATCTGGTTAATAAATTATGATAATGGAATTAGTCTACTGCTAATGCTGAAAGGCGCATTTAAATATTATGAAATTTACTTGGTGAAGGAAAAGCTCTTGCATGTATTCATAAATTGTTTTTCTCCTTTGTGCCTCAGTTTCTGTAGTCATTTTTTATGTTATTTCTCTCTGAGGGAATGTACATATCCTACTTTAAACATTTGTTTTGGTTTGTTAAAAGTCAAAGGAACACTTTAAGTGGGTAAAAGACAAAGTTTTACTTTCCTATTTTTCAAAAGAATGCTTTAACTAAGTTCAAAGACATCCTGGATCAATTCAAGCAGATTTATTCTGGAAATGATACCATGTAAAGTATAGAAAATAAATTAGGTTAATGAAAAAAAAAACCAACAAACTCTTAAACATTAATGCCAAGAAGATAATCATTAAGGAAACATGTGGTCCTTGCCATACATCTCTATTATCATCAAAATTCTTTAGTTAGTTTATTTATTTATTAGAGTTATTTAGTTCATTTCCATCTTTTGGATTTAATTTATTTCTGAGATTTATTTAAACAAAATAGGCTGCATTCAGACCTAGTTTAAGTGGTCTAACTCTATTGAGCTAATTAATTTGCAACTACCTCATTAATTCAGTGATTACCTTCAGTTTATTCATTACATTAACTTAACTCCTATTTTTCCATTTATGCAATGTCTGGATAGACCCAGAGGATGGCAAAATGAAGACTCTTACAAACTATTCTTTTGGCAGGAAAATAAGGAAAGATTCTCCACTTCCTATAAAGGAAAGTAATCAATTTTAACCATTTTTCTGGGAATGTCAGTACCCGTGCCAGCTGAGGGCATCACTTTTGTTAAAAGAAAAAGAGCAGGCATTTATCACAGCAGTAGTTTTCACAGAGCATTTTCTGCTCTAAAATCACAATTTCTGTTCTGTTATTGGCAATGCTGTGATTAACAAAACATGAAAAGGAAACCAAGCCACGAACAAACTCATCTAAACTCATTTACTCTTTATTTAAAAAGTATTACTTAAAATTTTCTATGTAAGGATCATCTCACTCCCAATCTTCTTAAATGACAAAGTTAGTTTTTAAAGGATAAACTAAACAGTGTAAATCCCAGAGTGCATTTCAATAATTTTTAAGGAGTAAAGAATGATTTTTGCAATGAGACACCCATGATGGCATTTCATACTATCTAATATCTCCTAAATCATTGTTTACTTTTTAGAGTTTAGTACACTTCTGTTCATGTCTTAGAGAGGCCTTCATACTAAGAGTTACCCTGGCATAGGTAGCCTAGATAACTGTTTCCATACCAAAAAGTCATTCAGATGTAGTTAAATCAAACAGAAAGTAGTGTCATATACGCCATGGTGTAGTCTTATTCAAGGTAACTTTTTAAGGACTGGACAGAACCCTCTGCATCTTAATGATACTGAACTCTTAGAAAGTACATGACTTGCAACCCAACTGGCAATCCCCATCCACAGGAGTCCAAAAGTAGGATTATCAGACTTGACCTTCCATTGGCTGCAGTTGTTATAGAGGAAGTTTCCAAAGAAAGAAAATTATACTTCTGTAAGCTAATGCTGAAGCATTATTTAGGAAAAGGTAAACCATGTAATTTTGTTTCTTCCATCCCTGCTTGGATTCAAATGTGAACAGGAAAACACAAGCAGCAAGGAAACATCTGTTCCAATACTGGAAATCAGCTGTATAAAGTCCTTAATTCTGAATGTGAAGTATGAAAAAAGGCTTTCAGTATTTCTCTTTCCTCAAACCTTCTTACTTTCCTCCAGTTTTCCAAATACCTGTAGAGACAATACATCTAAAATATTTTTTGTAATTTTAATTTGATTTTTTCATTTAATCATTATTATTCAGTATCTCCTGGAAAATTCAGCAAATAGTAATTCTCAGTCACAATATGTATCCCGTTAGGAGCACAACTTAGCAATGCATGAATGAAGAGCAAAGACCACTGATTCAAGAGCAATCATGCCTTTCTGAGAAGGCTAATGTGCATGTTAGAGCGACCCCTCCACATGTCTATGTACATGCACATGTACAGTAGATAATCCAAATTGGAACAGATATTGGCAACAGTCCAGGGATGATACCTGGGAGGAGCTGCTCTTGAATACTTTTGCCAATAGAGTTAGGCACTAACATTGTCTTCATAGCCTTTTTTTTTTTCAGTTATTTAAATTATAACAGACTTTATAAAAATACAGATCCAGTGTATTTCCTACATTTATGCTCAAATCTGCAAAGCAATCACTAAACTCAATAGTGAAAACTTTGGCCATTATTGTTGTACAAAATTTAGTGTCACCAGTAAAAATAGTACCTATTTTTATATTGAATTGTGTTTCTAGGAAGTCAGTTTAGCTGAAAATACTTTTCTTGTCTATGTGACAATTTAATCTTTAGAGACTGCATATGTATCCTTCATTAGACAGCATTTTAGGGGAGAAAGAACACTTAGAAATATTTAAACTTTTGAATGGCATTATTTTTGTTCAAAAACCAGCATGATTTGCTCTAAAACCACAATAGCTTAGTAGTGTGTTCTAATAAATAACTGCCCAGAAGCATTAATTTTTTTGGCTACAGACACACATGTTTGAAACCATTGACATCCTCACTGTTAAAGTCTCTTACATTCTAAATCACATCAGCCAAATGTCTAAAGCAGCTGTTCTGAACTCCACCTGATCTGTGCTAGCTCTCAGAAAGCAGCATATACTCATATCGTGGTCCTGAAAGTCTTTAGGCCATGTGGGTGACAACTTCCCAAACTTCTCAGTTATTAGAGGGGCCAAATGGGGATAATGTTCCTTCTGATCCACTGTTCACAAACAGAGATGTGACAGATGCTCCCAGAGACAGCAACTTGGGTGTGCTGGCTGTTAGCTGATCTATCTTCTTTAAAGGAATGCCGAAAATATAAGCACAGGGCTACATCTCTAGACTTAAAAAGAACATACTTTGAATCCTTTGGGAAGCTGATGGGATGGAGGAAAAGGACAAAGAGGACAGTTGATTGATTTCAAAAGAAAATATGTTCAGATCTCAGGGACAAGCTACCCTCATTGTGCAGTCAGACTGGGAATTTTGGCTAAAGGCCCAATTGTCTGGAAAAGAGTTTCTCAGTGAACATAGTGCAGACATTACCTACAGCAGCTGTGACACCTCCACACTTTGAGCCAACCTGCTGATGTGGTGTTGTTGATAACCCAACTTTAAGCTGGAGGATGATCAAGATGGTGGCACCACAGGGCAAAATTATTTAAAAAGGGACAAAATGCTGTCAGGTGAAGAAAATATTAGTTCTTCCTAAACACAGTGCAATAACCTAAACCAGTATAAATAATATCAGAACAATTAAGTTACTGAGGGGTTTTTTTCTAGATATGATAGGAATATACCACTTCAGTCCAGATTCTCACAGGTATTTAAGCCCCTTATTGTTGCTGACAATAATGAGTGAAGTGCCTATGTACCTTTAATAATTTTTTTAATTAGTTCTGTAGTAATCTCCCATCCTCAGATAGAGGCTTAGTAGGTGAAAACCACCATAATGATATATATTAAACACCTTTGTCCACAAAATTATTAATTGCAGATTTACTTATCTTTCTTTTTGCCTCACAGTATGTCTAACCTTCTTAAATTCAGTAGAATTTGACTTAAAATACTGAATTTGTACATGGAAAAGAGTATAAATTACTTCAATATTTCTACCGATTTTTTTACAAGAATACTCTCTTCAAGACTGCCCAATTTTATAGACTTTTTTTGGTGTGATTTTATTACCTCTTTTTGCAGACTATCTGTATTTTTAGTTTATGGCCATTGATTTTAAGAGCTTCCTAATTTCGAGCTAGATGAAGCTGTTGAAAAGTTCTGTATGCTTATAAGTGTAATCTACACTGCAGTCATCTTTAGGAAAGCATTAATTGCATTCACTTATTGCACATGAAGCAATAAAATATTACATCTATATTTCCAAGGACAGTGATCAAGTGAAGCACCTTTTCTCATATCTCCTGTTTTCCTATTTCCTGCTTTCCAAAGTGATCTTCATGCCATTTGTAAAGAAAAAAGAGCAATATATTCAATATCTGCACATATTCTTAGAGACTTAGTATTTTCTAAAAGTATGCTTGGCAAAGGTACCAAACTACTACAAAATTCTCAGTCCTGAATAAAATCATTTTGCATACCACAGTATAGTCTACCTAGTATTGAGGTATTACAGCATTGATCTTTGCACAGGAAGAAGACAAATTTTCATTTTTATTTTGAGTTGATATCCTCTTAATATTAGTGATGCTTTTGCTTTTATGTAAGAGTAAGTGTATCAGACTTCCGGTTAGAAGAAAAATAAATCCTTTCCTTCCATTCTTATTGTCTTTGAAGCCAATTTGAAATAACTCTGAAGATCATGTCTGGATATCAGACTTTAATATCAACGAGAAGATTCTTCAGAGGACTTGTACATTTAGAGTAACTCGAGGACCTTTTTATACTTACCTGAAATAAAGTATTTCTTATACTATAAATTCTAAACATGTAGTCTGTGCAAATATTACAGTGAGATTCTGGTTACAATTTATGAAATGTTTTTCATCTACAGCTTAGAAAATAGTATTTCTAGATCTTTATTCCTAAAAAATAGATTTGTAAAATATGCCATCTGTTCATCTTGATGTAACAGTTCCAGATAGAGTACTATCAAGGAAGAATTTACAATTCATTTTGAATTTGCTATTTTCTAGAATAAGAGTGAGAAGTTTAAAAGTCTATTGTATTTTTAATGGAGACAGAGAGGTGGATTAAAGGCTTCATTAGCACTACTGAATTAATGAGGATTTAGAAACATCAGTTTCTCTAAATCATATGTCAGTTTCTGGGGATGTAGGATTGAAATGGTCCCCAAGATTCATGAAGTCATCAAACTCATCTTTCTTAACTGAAGGAAGAATACATGCGCACAATATTTTTTTTAATCTATTCCTCCAATAAAAGATATTTCACTGTTTCTAATTGTCTTATTCAAGTGTAACTATCCCTTACATTTGAGGGCATTACTCTTTCAGAATGAGTGAGCTATATGCTCACTGTCCAGATAGTCAGGCCCAGAGAGTGGTAGTGGATGGAGTTACATACAGCTGGTGACTGGTCACTAGTGTTTTTCCCCAGGGCTCAGCATTGGGGCCAGTCCAGTTTAATAGCTTTATCAATGATCTGGAAGAGGGGATCAAGTGCAGCCTCAGGTGGTTTGCAGACAACACCAACCAGGCAGGAATGTTGATCTGCTGGATGGTAAGAAGGCTCTGAAGACAGATCTGGACAGGCCAGATCAATGGGCCAAGACCAGTGGCAGGAGGTTCAACAAGGCCAAGTGCCAGGTACTGCCCTTGGGTCACAACAACCCCATGCAGTGCTACAGGCTTGGGGATGAGTGTCTGAACAGCTGTCAGTGGAAAAGGACCTGAGGATACTGGTTGACAGCTGGCTGAACATGAGTCACCAGTGTGCCCAGATGGCCAAGAAGGCCTATGGTATCCTGGCTTGTATCAGGAATAGTGTGGCGAGCAGGACCAGGGCAGTGATTTTCCATCTGTACTCTGCACTGGTGAGGCCACACCTCGAGTATGGTGTTCAGTTTTGAGTCTCTCACTAAGAGAAAGACATTGAGGTGCTGGAGCATGTCCAGAGAAGGACAATGGTGCTGGTGAAGGGTCTAGAGACTGTCACATGAGGAGTGGCTGAGGGTAGTGGGGTTGTTTATCCTGGAGAAGAGGAGGCTTAGGGGAGACCTTACTATTCTCTACAAGGAGCTTGTAGTCAAGTGGGGGTTGATCTCTTTTTCCAGGCAATTGTTGGCAAAACAAGAGGACATAGTCTTAAAGCGAGCCAGGGGAGGTTCAGGTTAGACATAAGGAAGAATTTTTTTTGCTGAAATTCCATTGGGAATCGACTGCCCAGGGAAGTGGTGGAGTCACCATCCCTGGAAGTGTTCAAGAAATGAGTGGACGTGGCATTTAGTGCTATGGTTTAGTTGGCATGGTAACATTCGGTCAAAGGTTGGATTCACTGATCTTGAGGGTCTTTTCCAACCTTAATATTTCTATGATTCTATGCTAAGTTATGATAATATTTCCATGTGTTTTTTATAAAAACAAACTTGTACTTTGTGAATCAACATATATCATGATATTCTATGAAACCATCAATATTAATACTACTGAGGTTAATAGAGATTTTCATGTTAACTCTACTGACTATATGGCATGAATAAAGCTAGTCAGAAAACAACATCTACCTTGTGCTTTACACATAATCATCAATAATAATAATGTATTTAAATGAAAAGAAAAATAACAATCCACTACAAGAATCAATATTGTTGGTAATGATGTATGTAATAGAATAAGGCTAGCTTTGATCCTCAGAGCTCTGCACAACCACCTCATTCTGATAAGTAAACCAAACAAAATACAATGTGGAAAATACATAGAAAATTGTAACCCTAATGTTAACATGTCCAATAACATGGAATTTGATTCCATCAGAAGGTTCTGCTGATACCATACGTTGCCTTCAGGACTGAATTACCATCTTAGTACTTAATAAAAGGAATAAAAATTTATTACAGCAATGTTCCCTGTTGCTGCTGGATGTAAGATCCTATGTTTCTACTTCAAGACCGAATTTCAGGTTCATTATATCTCACTTGTCAAAACTATCTTTTAGTTTTTTATCTTTTAGTGGGTTTCACATACAATTATTTAATTGAATAGGAATTTACTGTTCTATATTAAATATTGTTTATATTTATATGTCCTTTGTGCTGGACTTTTATTCAAGAAAAACTGCTGAAAGATATTAGCTTTGCTGGAAAGGTTAAATTGCTGACACTGAAATGATTTCTTCACATTATTATTGGAATCCTCATTTTAAAAAAACATAAAGACTTTTCATATTAAATAGTTAATGAATTTCCCCCTTAAAAAGAAACAAAACCAGAAAACTGTAATTATTAATAAATTCTTGGATATCCAGATCTTATGTGTATCATATTCAAAATATTAATTTCTTCTTTTATAAATTATTGTTCTTCTCATACATGAAAATAGAAACACAAAGCCCGACCAATTAGTGGATTTTTTATGCTCTTTTCTTGAATCCAGGAATAATTTCTTTGTTGTAACTGCTATAAATTGATAAATACTGTTAACAAATTTTGTCTTGAGAAAAACAATTGCTTTAACTTAACAGGGACCCACGGATGAGGCATTCAATTTTAATACAAATGCTATTCACACATCTTAAGTGTGTTATCAGTCATATACTCCACAGGAAAAAATATTATTGTATGTTCCTTTAAATATTTCATCTACTTCCTTTCATCCAGTAATTAATGTGTCATGGACTGGAGTGCCAAGATTCCCCATCCAAAGGCAGAATACAGATCTTAGCTGGGGTAAGTCCTTATTTAATTAAAAAAAAATATATAAGGAGGAATAAAATTCATGGAAAAGACAAAAGGAAAAAAGAAAATAATCTATTGATTTTTTCCTTTCTTCCTGAGACCTGTACAATCCTGTTTAGTAAGACTTAAGTAAAAAGCTGGTTTCCTTCTATCTCCTGGCATGCCTTCTGCAGAGATAACAGGAAAGTTGACCTGTGCCTAGGAGATAACTCAAGAAGTGTCTGTTTCCTACAGTTCTTTTTTTCTTTTTCTTTTTTTCTTTTTCTTTTTCTTTTTTTTTTCTTTTTCTTTTTCTTTTTCTTTTTCTTTTTCTTTTTCTTTTTCTTTTTCTTTTTCTTTTTCTTTTTCTTTTTCTTTTTCTTTTTTTTTGTATGCTTTTGGTCCATTCCATTCAATTAATTTCCTTTCAGAATAAAGCAGCCATCATGAGCATAAAATGCAGGAGATTTGTACACCTTCTGTACGTCAATAGCCCAAATGGACCATTTTTATACCTCAGAAATGTAGCTGACATAATTCTGTAACTTTTTTTCAGGATGACAGGAAAAAACAAGCAGCATAGGGAATGAAATACTGCATGGTAGTTCATGAAGGCAGAATACAATTAGGAGATTTCATATAGCTATGAATATGCTAGGTAGAGAACTTAAAAGGAAGATTTTTCACAAATTAATCTTTATTTTTCTTACTAATTAATAAACACCATGCTGTGAATAACTGGTGATAATCTTCTAATAAGAAAAATCAATAAATTTACACTCAGGGTCACCGTAATTGATGCTGCAGAATAGAAAAATGTATTCTCCATTGATCCTTTAGCAATCTTCTAACTAAAAAGGAAAGGAAAGAAAGCCAATTACTGTACTATGCCTCTGAAAATGATAAGATTAAAACAAGCTAATTATGTGTTTTTGAATAACTAAAATTTTTGATGAAAGTAAGGAGAATAAGGGCATCCTGCATCTCCAGTACAGAGATATTACTTTTTACTAATTAAAATATAGTAATTTTACATTTAACTTCTCTTAATCAATAGGCAAATGTTTAGAAAAATAAAACTTTAAAATCTCCTAGGATAAAACTTTTGATGTTTCTCTGAATACAGGACTAAACTAGAGAATGAAACAAGCTTCTGGAGCATTGAAGCTCAAGGAATTTTCATACTTGAGCAAACAACATTTAAGGGGAAAGACACAGATCACACAAACAAAATCCCGTGAAAATATGTCTGATTTCTGTTTTGCACAAGAAGTATCAATGATTTCTTTGGATAATTCCCACATAGTGCCACATATGCACAATCCTGATGACTTCCTCTGCAGGCTTATCCATACTGGAGTATGGCTGTAACAATTACCAAAGGATCAAGACAGAATGATGTAGAAAGTCAGCAGCATCTACTGCTCATTTTGATCTAGTGGTTCACTAATTAGAAAAATCAAATTTCTCTCTTTTTTTTTTTTTAATTATTAAATAAGTACATAACCTTTCTTAAAACTGTTAATAAAATTCATTAGAATATTTGGAAATAACTAGGTTTTCCTATTTCCTCTCCTTTGCTACTGTAGATAAAATAAAACCCACCAGCAATGTAAGGTAAAGGGATTATTCAATGTGACTTGAATACACATGCAACAATATGCGTTGTTATTCTGACTTCAAACACTTGATCTCAATTTGAACTGTAGCATGCCATTTTGAAAACTAGATTTAATCAGATTCTTCACCTTCAGATATTTTTCCATAGAGATGCATGGCTTAAACCTCTTTCTTTGCCACATAGACGTCTCCTATTGAGCCTATATAGAAAATCGGGCAGTTTTCCTTGACCTATTTAATTCTTTTCAATATTGTTGGATTAATTTATTCTGACTGTACTCAGTAGTCTATTCAGTGTGTCCCAAACTCATCTTGTAAACCACTGGAACAGGTTGCCCAGAAACATGGTAGTTGTCCCATTCCAGGAAACATTCAAGATCAGGTTGAATGAGGCTATGAGCAACCTGATCTCATTAAAGATGTCACTGTTCATTGCAGGACTAGATGACCTTTAAAGGTTCCTTCCAACCCAAACTATTCTATGATTCTATGTCTCCAACTCAACAATATACTAGTGAAGGTCAGTTTTCCAGGCATTCTTCAATTAACCATGACTGGAACTCTGAGATTAAAACCCAACACTACCACTGTGTGTATTCTTCACTTGAAAGTCACTAAATCAAAAAAAAATTAGGAAATAGGGACTAGGTTAATCTTTGAAATTCACTTTCACTGCAAATCCACATACACTGGATTCTGAAATCCAGTTGCATTTTGGTCCTTTCCTAGGCACTGGTTTAGGTTGAGCTGTAAATTTTCTGTTTCCTCTTTAGTAGCTATAACATTTTTTTTTTACATTCCTTTTTTTTTTTTTTCCTCAGATTTTCAGTTATCTACACCAACTCTTCAGACACAGACTTAAAATTATTGTATTTGGAGCTGCAGTTGAGAGGTAGTTACTGAGTAGTAGGTAGTTACTACTACTATAATTGCCTGATAATTACTTGCAACATGTGCTTTTCTCTCTTTTTCTTAACCTATGTAAATTATAAGCTATTGTCACAGTTTCTTTACCAGGTGTACATGTGTATGTATATGTATATGTGTATGTGTATGTGTGAGAGATTTTCTACATATAAAGAACAGAACAGCTACAGTTTCCCAGACAACTTCTCAGTAATGAGTCCACAATAAATATCAGGAAAAAGTGCTGAGAAAGAATAGCATCACTGTGGAAAATCAGTCTTACAAGTCTATATTCTACAGAGTTTTGCAAATGTGATTTTTTTAGGACTTGCTTAGTGTCATACTTTTCAGAGAAAAAGCCAATCTGAAAGTTAAACAAGATGTAAGAAGCTACACTTTGCCCCAGGCATGCTTTCACTAGTTTTAGTTATTTATTATTCAGTTTAGTGAGTTTGCTCAAGTTTAACATTTCAATTAGTTGTGTAACTACCTAAAACGAACTATCATATAAAGCAATTTCTGTTTTAGGGGAACTTGCTGGAATGATGAAAATAGNAAGTAAAATAATAAAAAAATTCCCACCAGTTTTTATTGTAGTACCATTCTTCCTTTAATGTGTTGAAATATTTCATTGAAAACTTAGTAGAACACTGAACATCCAGCATTTCAGATTTCAGCAGCTGAAATATTTTGAGTACAAATAAGAGAAAATTTAAAAGTAAAGTGTTCAGTGCATTCATTATACACATTGTCTTTAATTCACATATGTAAAATCAAAGTGTATTATAAAATTTTTTAATACATTTTTGACTTCACTAGCGTTATATTCCATTATTAGTGTCACTAAGATGACTATTTGCATTCACATATGCTTCACTAGGCATTTTTACAGATGCACTTGTCATACACCACTGAAGCCATCTTAGTATCTAACAAGCAAGTAAGAAGATCAGAGAAAATAGAAAAGACTGTTTGCAAAGAATAAAGACAGAAAAAACATTAATGCTAACCTGAAATCAAATTATAATTCCTTCAGCTTTGCATTGGGCTGCATTATCTGCTGCTTGTTCATCTGATTTCTTTATCTGTGCAAAATGAGTTTAAATGGTACTAAATTGGAATAGCAAGATTTGCAGCTACAAGTTAGGGATGGGATCCACTTCTAAAAATTAAATGCCCAGTATTAAGTGCCAGTGTCATACTTAAACTCATATAGTCTAAGTATGACTCTTAAACAACAATGAAAAGAACTGAGTGTCACCAGAGGGGAAAATCCAAGTATTTCAGACATTTATTTCAGGATGTTCTAAATTGCCAGCTGTAGATTCCACCGAGTTTCCAAAGATATTAGTTTATGCTCACAATTTACTTTCAGACAGCTGAAGTTAGATGATATGAATTGTATGCCTCTAATTTTTAGATGGCTTGAAGTGATACTATAGGCAAGAGGGAGTAGAAATTTGACTCTTAAAATACTTGGTTTCAGAATATATGTATGCAACTTGTTACATTCCAGCAGAATAAGAAAAAGTA
>WEIV01011322.1:205-20955 GCA_013390005.1 Calyptomena viridis | reverse complement strand
ATCTTGCATCTCATGTAAAACCTAAACAAAATACTATTTGAAGTGTACACAAGGAAAAGATAAATTTTGCCTATTTCCTGAAAAAAAAAATTAAAGGCTTATAACTGTACTGAGACTCCAGATTCTGGTTGACCCCTTGTGTGCCTCATGGACACTATTTAATGAAGTCATTCTCCTTTTAAGTGGAATTTATGCTATGTGGCTCCATTACTAATTAATGATGAACAGGTCTGAACATGGATTTCCTAGCAGTCCCTCCCCTGGCTGCTATGAGATGTGATTCTCCTCTTACTGCAGAACTCTACTGAACGCCAAAATNGCCACTGAAAGCTCCTGGAGCTGAGGCTTAAAAAAAATCATGGTTGGTGGTAAACAGAAGGCAGAAGTATCTTTCCTAAAATCCTACAAGAACTGAGAAGCACTTACTGAAACTAATAGGAGTTTATTTTAAAACAGATAAAATAACATATTTGTATATGAAGCGGCTAATGGTCTTCTGGAGATGGTGGAAACTGATACTGTCAGCAGGGGTTAGAAAAAATTGTAGTAAAAATCCATAAATGTATTTGTAAATGGATACTTTGAGGATTAGTCAGAGGTGTATCTGACACTTGTAATGCAACAACTGAGAGTGCTGTGAGAGTTTTGAGGGAACGGATGAGAAGGTGGCCAGGATCAGACATTATCCCTGCATAGCATCTCTTTTCCATTTTTGGAGGCAGAATATTGAACTAGATGGACTATTGGTGAGATCCAGCAGGGCACATCTTATGATCTCATTGTGAACAAATGTTACTGTCTTAAATTCCTTCTGTCTTTCAGCCCAGGTGTTCATTAGCTGTCTGCATGTGAGCCTTTATATAGTAACTTTAGAAAACTCAAAATATTTTGAGGTTTACAGTCTAGTATATTCTTTACTCATTCTGAATATTTACAGTTTGTGGGAAAACAAAGCAAGGCTAATCCTATAGCTGGACAAAGTATTCCAGTAAGATATGATGAAAGTAAAGAGGATTATTCATTATCTCAGTGTCTTAGCAGTGCCTCCTCAGTAATTGAGCTTGGTATAAAACTTTAAATTTGAAAATTTTGTATAGTAGCACAGATTTTGCTAAATGCATGGGAGGGAAGAAAATGTGTTCTGTTGCCTGAATGATTCTAAAGTTTGTTCTGCAAATCCCTTGATGATCAGTTAGCCTGATTTAGTAGATTTTGGTAGAAATAAAAGCTGTATAATATAATTATGTGAATAATTATATCTGACCTAAACTGTGAAGTGGCTGATTATTAGATATGTCACCTGGAAAAAAAAATAAACCCTTTCAAATGGGTGAGCAATAGCAGGACAGACTGCTTGCCAGGTGGACCTTATTACTTACACAATTTAACTTCTCTGAGGTAGAAGGGGAAGGGAAAGCTCCCTAAAAAGATAAAGATCATACTTTTCTTTCAAAAGCTGCTATTACTGCCTGGTTCCTAAGGACCAGCAGAGCTAAGATGGAGAAAATCGTGTAAATTCTACCACTAGCTGTGAAAACTGTGACTAGTTGTCTCTGCCCTTGAGGAAAATGACTTGAAAACAAAATGTCAGGTTGAGTTCAGCAAGGAAAATTCTGTGATCATAAATACAAATGTTAACTTTTTAAAAAAATTTAACAAAGCAAGTTTTCTAAAATAGGAGTTAAACTCTGCTGTAGTTTAAGTAGATTTGTGCACTTGTAAGTGTTCTGAAAGCTAACAGCTGGAAAATAGAATGCTTACTTGGCAATGTATGGGAGGGATATGTATTGTACTATTTAACTCAGTTAATTTAAAATTTGTTTTCTTAAAACTTTCATATACTTGCAGGACCATTCAGAAATTGTCCTTGACTCTTCTGAAGTGTCCACAGAAGATGGAAAAACTAGTCGGTTCCCAAAACCAGAGATGGAGATCCAGTTCACACCTCTGCAACCCAACAAGATGGAGGTGAAGCACCAGGGCAGCAGTTTACCAGTTACAGTCAGAATGCTCAGGACAAGAAGGAAAAGGAAGAGTGTAGAGATGAGTGAGGTGTGAACTACACCAACTGATAAAATCTGTTGTGCAGCTTTTCAGTGTATTATTCTGATTATCTATTAAAATTCTATCCTTAACTTCTGATTTTTCACTGAGATCCTAAGGGTATATGTAGGGTATATTTAAACCTTGTGTCCCTCTAATTGGTGGATCTTTGGCCTGTGTTGAATAAGGTCACAGACTTCAATTGATCCGGATCCTGGCCTCTTGTCCCTATTTTGCACTTTATCTTTTACATTTCTCTCTCCCTGCTGGTGCCATTTCTTCCTGTCTCCAGCTCTGATTTGTGGGATTACAGACCAGTTCTGTAGAATTGCTTCTTTTGGTTTATGCAATCATTGGTATCAATTATGATTTCTTCTACTTTCCTTATTTTCGTAGGATTTTGTGAAAAGTGAGAACAAGAGAAATGCAAACCCTGTGGCTGATTCGCCTTCTACAAGCAACAAAAAAATGGTTTGATTTTTTTCCATTTTTGAAGTTAGTTTGGCCTTTTCTATACAGGTGGACTTGTTAAAGGAGCAAATATTCTTATGCAGCAATATCTTATCCTTACCCATGTGCTTGAATGGGATTCTTAAACTCTTATGTTGTCTTGCTACTAAACCCTATAATCCAACCAAAGAGAGTGTGCCTGTATTTGACAAGAATGTGTAGTGTCCTAACTGCAGTGTGCAATGATTCAGAGGGAGGGATGTTACATATTGAATAGTTACCAAGACTAATTTGAGCATACTATTAGAATGTGATGTTATGGGCAACGCCTTTGAAGTAAAACTAAGATTTATGTTATCTGTATTCATGGCAATTATAAAAAGGTTATTTTATGCCATAATAGTAAGCTGGGCAGGTTCAGAGGGTGGGTAGTACATTTATTTGCTCCGTCAGACTCATTCTATTTATAATTAGAACATCTTGTCTGGTGAGATACCCTACAACTTTGAATTTGCCTTTTTAAAAAAAGAAACTGTTTGTTTCCTATATGACTCCTGTCCTTAAATGTATCTTGTGAAACTCCAGCAATTTTTTCCTTCTGGGTATGAGGTTGTCTACATTGCCTGCTGTGGTGGAGTCATTACTGAAATGAACAGAGGTGTCAGTAGCAAAGCTCAAAATGTCAGCTTGAAAATAACATGGAAGTAAAATAAAATTAAATGAAACTTGAAGATAAGTCAGTTTTCAGCTTAAACAATAAACTTGTATTTTGTACAGATGGCTACTACACAGTCTCCTAGAAAAGAATTCCCCTTAAAAAAGCAAGAATCTACTTTAAGTAAAAAGTCGGCTAAGAAGAAAGAGGGGACACTACAGAAAATTGGTGACTTTTTCCAAAGTTCTCCTACTATTATTCACTCTAAAGGTTTGTACAGTATAAATAAGGCTTATTTTCTGTTCTCTGGGCATTGCAGAATGACAGAGTAGAAGAGATTGTCTTAATTGTGAGAACCACATGGTTCTTAATTTTAGGTTAATTGTGAAAGGCAAACCAGGTGGAATGAAAGATGCAGTGTGGGATGTGTGCATATATATTATAGAAGAAATGATAACTGTTTGGCTCAAAATATCAGAGTTATTTTTTACTTACATACGGGTAAAGGCAGTTTTAGAAACTTGCCTTGTTGGTCTAAAAAAAATCAAGAGGTGAATCCGAACTCCAAATCTTACCTTGTTCTATGAGCAATCTCTTGTTTCTGTGGAAACTGTTTTAATGTTTTCTGACGTATGTGAGGGCAGAAGGTTAGTTCTACAGAATCTGAAAGCCAGTGTCTCATGAAAATATTTGGAAGATTTCATTAAGGTGAATATAGAGCAATTAATGGATTTTGTTAAGTTTGAGTATAGCCTTGGTAAGATTAACTTCTAGGACTTTCCATTGAAGAATATATTTTTATTCTTTCCCACAGTAAGACATGATCTCTGGGTTACTGTGTTTTTTAAAAAAAATTATTAAAATAGCAGAAGGCACAAGGAATTGCCAGTGTTAAATTCTAGAAGACACTATTATTTCTTTGTTTAGAACAATATCAGTTGTTATTTAATTTGGACAGTTGAAATAAGCTCCTGTACCAACTTGAAAACTTGTCTTGCTACAGAGTACTTCCTTACTTATCTGATGTAAGACAGTTTAGATCATAATTGTGTGTGATTTTAAAAAATGTCTAGGTTTGTCATACTAGTTGCACGAGGACAAAATTTATTATCAGTGGAAGACACATTCAGATTACTAAAAATTATATTCTTAAAATACTTCATTTGAACAAATGAGTTCTGCTTTGTAACCTTTATTACCATGTCCTGTATCTATTTCCTTTTTGTATAATAGCATTGTTCAGAATTTCCTATTTCTTTCTAGTACATATGCTGCTCTCTTTGTAGAGCTATTACTAATTTGATAAAACTACACAAATATATAGAGAAAATTGACTCTGCATTGTGCTTCTGTCAGCACAAAGGAGTTAAGTCTGTTCAATTCAGAAGTCTTTAACTTCCAGTGAGATCTGAATCATAATTGATTTTTAATGTACTGTTTAAATGTGGCATTTAAGCTTTTGCATCTGAAGCTACAGAAAACTGCCTCCAGCTGTAGAAAACTGTGGTAGTCAAATACCACTTCTGAATTTTCTTATTTGAACTTCAAACTACATTGGTTTCACTTTTAAACTGTTTTAATAAAGCTTACTTTATTCCTGAATTTTGAGACTCACAGTGAGACATGTATTTATCATAAAATTTGTCTTCTAGCAAAGAAGCTGATTGAGACAATAAGCTCTCCCAAGTCTGCAGAACCAGAAAATGTCAAAGAAAATGAGCTCAAGCCAAAACGAGCTAAGAGAAAGCTGTATTCAGCTGATATCTCTTGCCCTCTGGATATCCCCACTTCTTCGGTAAGTGATTACAGGTTACTGTTTTGCCACTGTAATGTTTGTCTGTAATCTTATCTTAAAATAAACTGTTAGAGGAACCAAACAAATCAAAGATCAATCAAATTGCAAAAGAGGTTTGAAAGTACTAGCTTATTTCTTGATTCTTCCTAACCGTTCCTCTTCGGCTTTTCTTTCTGCTGTTTTACTTAATTTTCTCTTTTTTTCTCACCTGTCTTCTCTGTTTGACTGCTGAGTTACTGTATGGGTGATACAGGACTTTCCATTGAATCTTTATGTGAAGACATCTTTTATATTGGGCTTCATAGATATCTTAGTTGTGGTATGTGGAGAATTACTTTTTCCTCTGCTACAGCAGTTAAGTCTTAATTTCTTTTTCTAGTAGTGGCAGTTCATTTAAGTATAGCATAAAAGGAGAATAGAAATAAAGATCATTGAGGAATCCACAGATTTGGATTAACATGTTTGAAACACTAAATATAAAGGTCTGCACGTACAATTAACTTTACAGAGCAAGTGAGAAACTAAGGTATTTTTAAATTCAGCTTATTCCTAGCTGATATTTGGGCGTAATAGCATGTGGATACATGCTTTTCAAAGCACTGTTTAAACAGTCTTCTGGATGTAGTTATATTGTGTTGCCCTGTCTAAGCCAGTCTATAAAAGAGTCTTATAGGCCAGGGTTTGATGTATTGTTTCTGAAATCCAACTTTATGGTTTTGACAGTAACTATAGTGCTGAGCATTTTCTTGCTCTGTTGGAAGTACATTCCTTCTTCATTCTGTTCAATCCTTTCTTCCCTATGCTATGGTAAGCATTTGCTCATACTAAGATATCCTGTGGAATTTTCTGTAAATTGTATGAATGGATGCAGCAGAAACCAAAATGCTCTCTGTAAGAGGAAGAAGAAAATGATAGAAAGGCAGAGCAAAAGGAGCTAACAAGCTTGGAAGTTAATGAAAAAGTGAAAGACTGAATCCTGGAAAAGTCTGAGAAAGCTATACAAATTGAAGCCAAAAATATTATTTCTGAACACTTCCTGTATCACAAAATGAGTATTAGAGGTTAGAAATGAAAGCTGCTTTCAGATCACATTTTTCTTTGGACTTTGATATTTGTTCCAGCAAAATTTGGGATTTCATATGCTTCTGGTTTTTGTTGCTTATTATGATGCACTAAAATGGTGTCTCTGTCCTGGAGACCTCTGCCTAAAAGGTTAATAGAATCATAGAATTGTTAAGGTTGGAAAAGACCTCCAAGATCGTTGAGTCCAACTGTTAACTCAGCACCACTGTGTTCACCTCTAAATCATATCTGCAAGTGCCACATCCACACACTTTTTGAACACTTCCAGGGATGGTGATTCCACCACTTTGCTGGGCATCCTGTTCCAATGACTGACCACCCTTTCAGTGAATAAGGAAATTCCATTCTGAAAACAGATTCTGGGAAAAGCTATACAGTTGGTCACACAGGTCTAGAAGTGTGTGTCATTTGTCTCTGAAGAAATGCTGAGTAACTGTCTTGTAACACCATCTTTTTCAGATCTTTGTAGAACGAAAAGAGAAGGAAAGTGATCATCTAATCATCAAGCGACGGCTACGATCAAGAATAGCAAAATAATCTTGCAAAAATGTGTTTGTATTTCCTAGATGGGACACATTTCCATTGTATTATTCCAGCTGATTGTATGTAGGAAGTAATAGATATTTAGTCATGCTTCAAAATCTGTATATAGTTGTATAAAATTGTTCTGACTCCATTAAAGTTGAGAAGTTCAAGAAAGCTTGTGTGTGAAACTTCTTTGTTGCCTATTTGTTATTAGGAATGGTGTCTTTGGAAGTGTTCATAACTTACTCACTGTGCAGTAGGAGCTATGCCTGTGCAGAATGGTTTAGGTTGCTTTTTTCAGACAGGCTGTGTACCCACCATAACTTTGAGTGGAAAAAAAAATGAGTACACATCAATATTTGTATATCCTTACATTCTTTATATAGACGTAAAAAAAATTCGGCAATGAGACTGGTGTGGTTTTAACTGTTTTATGTATATTTTTCTAAATAAGTATTCTTCTAAGTAAGTATTCTTCTAAATTAAGCAATTTATAAGCATAATATTCTTTCTTTGGGGATTACAATATCTATAAAAAATTATAATTTGCTATTAGAAGTGACCAACTCTCAGACATTTGACATTTATTACTTACCATCCAGTTCTGTTCAACTAGAACATTTACTTTTGATATAGTGATGTTTCAGCTTCTAATCAGTGACTGAATAAACATTTGAAACACTTGGTTCCATCAGTGTAGCATTTACTGAAGTCATAGGCACTGTATTTCACAGGATTTTACATTCTTTAAAGAACAGTACTGGTCATTTTTCAGAAAGAACTGAGATTACTTTGGCAATGATCTGCTCTTGCCTTGGATAAAGCAAGACAATCCCAGGAAGTGATCATTTACTCCAGCTTCTTGCTCATGCAGCTTTCTTAACTTTTATTTTCCTGAATTACTGCAAACATACAGCAGTGTGCCCAGGGGGCTAAGAAGGCCAGTGGCACCCTGGCCAGCAGGACAAGGGCAGTGACTGTCCCTCTACAGGGCACTGTTCAGGCCACATGAACTCGAGAATTGTGTTGTTTTGGGGCCCTTGCAACAAGAAAGACATTGAGGTACTGGAGCATGTCCAGAGAAGGGCAACAGAATTGGGGAAGGATCTAGAGCAGAATTTTGATGAGTGATTGAGGAAGCTGGGGGTGTTTAGCCTGGAGAAAAGGAGGCTCAAGGGGGTCCTTATTGCTCTCTACAACTACCTGAAAGGAAGGTGTAGCAAGGTGTGGGTCAGGCTTTTCTCCCAGGTAACAAGTGATATGACCAGAGGAAATGGCCTCAGGTTGCAGCAGGGGAGGTTTAGATTGGATATTAAGAAATATTTCTTCACCAAAAGGATTGTAAAGGATTGGCTGCTCAGGGAAGTGTTTGAATCACTATCCCTGGAGGTATTTGGTACTTGAGGGACATAGGTGATGGACACAGCAGTGGCAGGGTAATGGTTGGACCTGGTGGTCCTAAAGGTCTTGTCTACCATAAATGATCCTGTTACTGTTTTTACTTGGACTATTGCATTACTTTGATTATTGCTATCTATTGTTCTGTTTCACCCATTATATCTATGGTTCTATTCTATTTCTGGTCAGAGTTCCTTATTAGTCTGTTTTGCACATACATAGTGCTTAGTATCATTGGAAGAGTGTCTTGTTTACAAGACTGTCTTTTAAACTTTGATATTGGCCTGACCACAAAAATTTTTTAGAAGTTCTCTAAGAGACTGAGACAAGCCTGAGACTTGGTTTTTCACCTTCCTCAAGCCATACTGGTTTGTGAGTAACAACCAGTTTGTAGAGGCGATAGTGGTAGTTTGCTCATACTGCCAGTGAAGTGCTAATCACTTTTCGTAGTACAGCTGTAACCTTACTGTCCTTCACACATGGTTCCATGAATTAGCAGTTACAAGTGGGTTTTTTCTTTGTTCATTTTCTTGGACTCCTACTCTCTATTGTCTTGTGTTTGACTGAAGAAAAAAGTACAGATTGACTCATTGACACAAACATGAGATTTAAATTGTTGTTCTTGAAAGAATAAAAGTGACTTTGCCTGTTGCAGTTCAGCTTTAATAACAAATGTAACACCTTTAAAAATTTAAATCACGGTAAAAATTGTCATTAGTCATTTCTTTAGTAGAAGCAGTTTTCCTTTAACTTTCCTTTAACAGTGACTATAGCTTAAATATGGACAACAATGCTATGAGTCAGTTGCCAATAAACTGATGTGGTTTTCTCTACTGTTCTCCAGTAGATTGTATCAGCATGAAATATCTCTTCAAAAGGCAAATAAAGAGCTCAGTTTTGTAGATGCTGACTTGTAAGATCAGATCCTTATGCTACATTGTTCCTGTAGTTTCCTCAACTGTAAAGTGGAGTTGTACCCCTATACTTCTCTGTATCTTGTCCTTAATGAAGAAAGATTAATACTTTGTTCTTTCTTAGAAGTGAAACACTGAAAGTGTCAGTGAGCCTGATTCACAAATCAGCTCCATTGCTTCAACTTTTTGTTTTCACCTGTCTGTCTGAGAATTTAGCTTTCCTTTTATTAGTTCATGCTTGGTATTGCCATCTTTCTTCTCCCCTCTTTTCATTATGATAGGGAAAATATAAAATCTAGGTGATGGTCAGATAATTCTAAACAAAAATAAATGTGATACCTCTTAATGTCTCTTCACAGGTAAGATTTTATACTTTGAGCCCCTTTGTCCTTTTCCAGATCTCCTGTTTTCTGCTATATTGTAGTCCAGATATCTGGACTGATATCTTTAAAGGTTATGGGGGAGCACAGCAGTGGAGATTGTTACATAATGTAGTGGAGAGTTTCTCATTTTATGAAGTCTCATAACTGGAGACAGTAAAAAACAAAGTGAAGTCATATAACAAAAACAATTGGACAGATTCTGTCTGGATTTTTTTCTATTTTTAACAGATGTTCTTAGGCAGCTGTTCAGCCTGACCCTTAACTTGTGTTTTCTGAATAGTTTAGTTAATTTTAGAATCCATTAACATGTGCCTGTTTAGCTGGATTGTTCCATCCATTGTGTGTAACCTTGCACTTGCCTGCAGTGAAATTCATATGCCATCGTGTTGCCTTGAATGACAGCTTGATTGCTTATCATTAGATCATCCAATGGCCTCGCAACTCTTCCTCATTTGCAAGGTAAATGCAGGATTGGAAGCATGCTGAATTATTTGGCTGTTTCATGTATGATTTCTTTATTGATTCAAATGTGTGAAAAGTAATAGAAAAATCTTCAGCCATTTGTCATCATGGCTAAGGTTCACAAACGAAGATATGGGAAGGGCTCTACCCACACTCGCTACAAACGTGCTGGTGGCTGAAAAGGCCATTGTGGGATAGACAAATCTGGGAACAAAAGGCACAGCTAAAAGTCTCCTTGGGTGGTGTTGACGAGGTGCGGTTCTTTCTGCGACGTCTTTTCTCCTCAAGGCTAATTCTACGTGAGTTTTCAAAGGAGGCAGCAGTGTTATAGATGGTGTGTCTCCATGATTCCCAATTTGAGGCCAGAGTGGACCACTCATGGTGGTCAATGTGGCCAAGACTGAGGTGCTGTTTTAAGGAGTCCTTGTATCTCCTCTTTGGGGCTCCTCTATTGTGGTAGCTGGTGGTGAGTTCACCATAAAGCACAATCTTAGGGAGGCGGTGACCCTCCATCCTGGAAATGTGCCCTGCCCGGCGCAGTTGCGTTCTCAACAGCACGGCCTCAATACTGGTGACCTCTGCCTGTTCAAGGACAGTAACATTAGTCACATAGTCCAGTGGATGTTTAGGATTGTACGGAGGCAGCGCTGGTGGAAACATTCGAGAAGTCTTAGATGATGGCGGTAGATGACCCATGATAACGGGTTAGCAAAGGTGTACAGAGTTTTCGGGAAGCTTTATAAAAGAGTATGGTGCAATAAACACCTGAAGAAAAGTACTAAGATTAGTGTTTATAAAGCCATTGTGCTGTCTACTCTTTTATATGGGTCTGAATCAGCCATTTGACAGCTCTGTGAAATTACTGATTGATAGTTTGTTCTTCTGCCTATCAATATAAAATGTAGCTTCAAATCAATTGTGCTTTCTGATTTTGTGGGCATATTTTTGTGGGAAATGGCCTTCGCCTGAGACTAGGAAGATTCAGATTGTATATTAGAAAAGAATTTTTCATTGTTCGGGTGGTCAGGCATTGGAATAGATTGCCCAGGGAAGTGGTGGAGTCACCATCCCTGGCAGTGTTTAAGAGATGTTTGGATCTGGCACTGGGTGGTGTGGTTTAGTAGTTCAGGAGTCACAGTGGCAGTGTTGGGCTGACTGTTGGACTGGATGGTCTTAAAGGTCTCTTTAATCATCAATCATCAATCTTGATGATTCTGTGATTCTAAATAACAAGTGACAAAACGTTGTTAACAGAGTTTATTTCAATAATTTCACTATTTTTCCTTTTTATTTTCTAAAAATTTGAGTAAATTTATTTTCTGAAACCTAGTTTAGTATCAATCTCTTCATACATTGAAAACTTCTGATATTTAACACAAAGTTTCCTTTTCCCAAGAGATTAAGCTTAAGTTCTTGTAAATTTAATAACCAATTTACAAGACTTGGCCTCACTTTTTTGGTGTTTTGTTTCTCTACACGAGGAAGGAAAGTCATCTGTAGTATGGAATGGTTCTATTTCTGGTTTAACACCTGAACCCTGAAAAATGCCTTATGCAAGAACACTGTTGTCTGTGAATAGTTCCTTCTGATCATGTCATGCTGTGAGAGATTATCGTTAGAAAATAGCTAATGCTATTTGTGTCAAACTACCCCAACTTTTGCAATGGTTAAGCCTCATCTTGAAAAGACTGTTCCTTACTCAGCTTCGACTCCTTTGAGGTAAACACTTTTATTTTGCCATCCTTGTGGCACTCCAATTATGAACAAAGTGAAGGCTTTTGGAAGGAAAATATGAAGACACTACTTCATAGAGTTCAAGCTTTTATCTTTGGGAAAGAAAACAAGGAGGAACAGCAGCACCATTTGATCAGAGAGCTCATGAAGAGGGAGTGACTTTCAGGAGTTAAAGTGGGAAAAGAGAGCAGAATATTTTTGGGATGATCTTTCAGTGGTAGGACAGCTTTCCACAGATATTGCAAGTATTTGAACGTGGTTGAAACCTGATTAGTGCTGTGAGAGAGGAAAAATAAAAATACTCAACAAAACACCCCCGGGCCATTCAGTCAGCAGTTGGACTCCGGTCCCTGTGGATCCCTTCCAACTCGGAATATTCTGTGATTCTGTGAAAACATGCCCGCTTGGGTCTGTGTGAGGTTACCGTGCAAGTCTTGCCTGGAACCGCAGCCTCCGGGAGGTGGCGCCGGGACACCGCCAGCCGCGACACTGGGAATCAGCCGGGATACAGCGGGGCAGGAATGCTTTGCTTTGTTTTAAACTAACCCGCATTTGATGACATTTACTCAAGCTTCATAAAAAGATTGTTCTCCAGATATTTTTCCTGCTGCAACCCCACCTACACACAGCAATTGGCACACAGCCCTGACGTAGAGGGGTTTGTCTCTCAGGTCGGAATTCTGAGAGCAGGTATTGGTTTGTATGCACCAAGTTCTACTGTAACCTGTTCATCCATTGCTGCATGCTAACATTCCACAGGAGTTTAAATATTTTTTCATTAAGATGAATTTTTCAAGGGAAGTATGCTTTATTAGGCATAACTAGAGGTCCTCCAGGACTTTAGAAAAAGTATGAAATCAGATTTGTTAAGGAAGAATTAATATTTACAGACCTTTGTACCAATGGATAAATTTGGACTTTTTCCTTTCCATTTTTTTCTTTTTTTTTCTGTTTTTGTTTTTGTTTTGTTTTGTTGTTGTTTTTTTTAAAGATGTTGGCACTGAACAACCAATATTCTGTTATATGGATTTAGAATGCCCTTTGTGTAAATGCTCTAACATTGATTTCCCTTTGAGTTATCCACAAGAATAGGGAATATTCTGAGAAGAAAGCTTTGGCTTATTCTGTGACATAGAAATGCCAGATTGTATGCTTCTTGCTGTGTACCAAGGCCTCTGTGTCCTCTCATATTGCTGCTGAAAGATGAGTTCTGAAACTCTTATCTGGGAACAAAGGCTTTTTTTTTTTTTCAGTTTAACTCAAAGACAAGGTTTTTCAGTTCATTTAATAACTAGAACATTTGAATAAAATGAGCTTGCACACATTTCAATTAATTTACAACTTCTATGTGTGTTTTGCTTTCAAAAAGGAGTCCTTTTAATCACAGATGAATTGCTGATGTGGTGCACCGGTGCTTGCTTCATGTCAGATTGGAGAGAACAGAAAATTCCGGCTAAAAAAGTGGATAAAGGAGAGGTAGCAAATATAGATGAAACACCTCAGTAAAATAAACAGCATTTTGATTTTAGATCTCTTTAAAATATTGTACCATATGAGCAGGTATGCTTCATCCTGGAATCCTTATATGCATTGGATAATTCTGACTGTGTATGTTTGGAGAAAGCTGTCCAGCTATCCTTTCATGGGCATGACTAATCAAGGAAGATTTAGATGTTTTCTCCTTGTCATCTATGGACAATATCCCTTAAATAGTATTTCTGCTCTGACATGTGTTAATGCCTCAAAGCAGCACCAAAAATGATTACACAGGCTCTGTGCAAAACCCCAAATACCAATCTTCCCCTCAGTGACCTTTAAAACTTTTGGGTGAGTCAGTTGAAAGTTTCTTGGCTGGCAACATGTCTGCATGCAATCTCCTATGGATTCAATTTCTCACAGGATAGAAGCATGGAATGAGGCTGACAAGAGTGAGTACTTGAATGTGTTTGACAGGAGCCTAAAAAGCAGCTGGTAGTAGAATGATATGGTTTTATTTTCTGAAAAAGAGAGAATCACATGTACAAATTAGCTTTTTCCTTGCTTACAGACTTATGATATCTAGGTTTGTGTTCTGGAAAAAAGGATTGGTGAAAAAATCGGAGAAATTGTGTGTTTAATTACCTGATTAAGTTTAACTGCTTGGTGTTAACCACACACTTCTGTATGTGGATGCCAATGTGGAAGCTGGTACTGATCTCGAGGGGAATAGTAGAATCATGCTCCCAGGACACACAGGTAGCTACAGGTACTAAGCACAAGGAATTTATAGAAGTAGATGCATCTGAAATTGTCCTTAGTAGGTTTTCGTAACCTGTTCCGCATGTAACAGTTATAATATTACACTGCTTGAACTTTTGTCAGAAACTGACTTTAAGAGTTTGATTTGACTTCCCGTAAGAGGATGCATCAATGCTTTACTCCCTAGGGAAAGGTGTGCACTGCATCTATCCCATACTAGTTATTTTGATTTGGGTTTTAGGATAGTATTGCAAAAGGGGGGGGGGGAATAATATTAACGGGGAGATAAAAGGACCTAGAAAAGGAATCCAACCAGATAAAAATTGTTATCACACTGTATTAGTATGACCTGAGCAACTGCTTCTAATAGACAGTGGAGTGCCTCAGGACCAGGTTCCAAACTCAAACACTGTAACTTAAAGTGATTGTGAGGCCTTTGAATCTGCCTTTGATTAACTGCAATCTGCTAGTCACTTGAGCTAATGTTTCCATTTCAGAAATCTGGAAGATATTGACCATATGACATTAGAGGCAGAGGCATAGTAGGGTTGGCAGTAAACAATTTGGAACAAGGAACGTTGACTAAACTTTCACCTGTATCAAACATTTCATAAAACGTGATCGTATCACAGAAGCACTATTTTTTTTAAACAGCATTTTCATCATGCGAACAGCCTAATTGCTAGCTTCCACTGTACAAAACAACCCCACAGTAGTGTATTTATTATACTGATCTTGTGCTCTGCTGCTACAAAATTGACCTTTTATAAAATGTTACTTGGACTGTTTGGTCTTATATTTATTTGTGTGCATTTTCATAATGCATAACAGGCAGGGAAAAAAATTTGCTTCACTAGAAAAAAAATAATTGAAACATTTAACATAATAGTTTTATCAGTTTGACACCCTCTGACATTTAACTGCTGTGACGTAACAATAGGGTATTATACAAAACTACTGGCAATTTTTTGAGTCACTTTGTTGTCAGTAAGTTCCATCTGAGTTGAGGCTTTTTGAGGTGATGAGGGCAAGAGACATATTACTGCTGTACAAATTCATTTCAGCACTGCTCTTTTGCTACTAGATGTTCCTAACAAACTACAGCACTGGCTCATCTCTCTCTCTCCCACCCTCTGGGATGCTGCAGTATTCTCATCCAGAGCCAGGCCATGGGCACTGCATAGCAGTCAGCCAAGGAGCAAACAAACTGGCTGGCTTGTCATTTCTGCAAAGTCTCTGAGATCCCTATTGCTCAGTGATAAATGGAATAAAATCATCTGCACTTACTCCCATCTATGCCAGCCTTTTAGCATTTAATATGATGTTACTCTTCAGTTTTTAATGACTTTTTTAGACCATGTCACTGATTTCAGTGGAACTGGGGTTTGACATCTAAATGCAAAAAGTGTTTGGAGGTCTCAGGCTTTGTTCCACACAACTGAGGTCACAACCTCCTCCTCTGGAAATAGATGTTGCAATCAAAATCCAAGTGTTTCCTTATTGGAAGAAATTTTAGTGATCATCCCTGGGAACAGATAGGTTTCCGTGATAGTTGAGATGCTGCTGCACAGGTTGACATTCTCCCTTCCCCCCCCACAAGAAACTATGATTTTATCACTATAATGATTTGAACATGTGTCCTGGTTTGGAACAAATATATTCAGAAAGATAAATATTCTCTGATAAAAACAGGCCGCAATTACCCTCTTCCACCAGATTTGNAAACTGGCAGCACTCTCCCCGGAAAAACTAGAAGGCAAGTGTTTCCTTCCCCCCTTTCAGCCCAGGCCGCCGAAAAAAAACCCCCACAAAACCAAAACTGCACAGCAACATAACAAAATTGACCTTGAGACAGTAGAATTGTTTTGAAAAGATTTCTCTAGCTAGTTTTTTTCTCTCCGCTCTTGGGGCTCAGTTTTTAAAAGCACAAGATTCATTTTTTTTTTCTTCCTGGCGTAGAGGAGGCGAATATGGGATAATCATAGAGTCACCCCAAGACAACATGTTTTATCTGTATCTTTGTATCTGGGATTTAAGATCTTCACGAGGAAGAGGCATTTAGAGAAAAGATGAAAAAGTCCATGCTTTCATAATGTACAAAAGGACCTCACTGCTTCTGTAATAGGGAAGTCTTGGAAAAGTGGCTTTGAAGCAATATTATGCTTTGAGCATTGCTGAGTTTTGAAGAAAAATCAATGACTGAATTCCTGAGGAAAACGATTTTACAGAGACACTTCTATGCTCACATGTATTTGAAAAAGTCACTTACTCCTCTCTTGGCAGCGAGGAACGTCACTACTCCTGATCTGATATCATTTAGGGTGAGGCTTATGTGGGTATTTGAATAAGATGTGTTCCTCTAGGAAAAGAACATAAGTGTTCCTGTTAAACATCCTAGGAAATGCTTCACTCGTTAAAGTGTTTCTGTCTTTCCTTAACTGTGATTTCAGGAGAAGGAGTCTATCTTGTAGTTACCTGTTTAAGTTTTCCTCTTATGAAGTGTAAATCACCTGGCTTTCAGAGCACTGGGCTCTCTGCAGCCACTAAAAAACACAATCTTGGACTGCTTGCTTTCAGTGATTCAAAGAATAATTTTGAAATTAGGAAAGTGATTGCTTTGTGGAAACTCTGTGTGCCATATGTTCTGGACGACTTTTTTTCCAAGTGGTTTAGCCAGCTAAAACATATTATCCAAATCATAAATTTGAAAAATCCTTGGTTCTTAAATGACAGTTTCAACTCTTTTGAAAAAAAAAAATCTGCAGAAAATGCTTTGAGCTTAATTTATGTAATCTTTTTAAGCATATAATATCAATATGTGAAATACCATGCACTATTAATTTCCACTAGCATTTATTAGTAATATTAAGATGGTGGATGCTCTCATCACTAATATTGACTGTTAAATTTCTTGCTTATGAAAAAACACAAATTGAAGTGCTGATTCTTGCAGACACTGCTTAAGCAAAGCTTGAACACTGAGTTCCCTGCAGCAAATCACTTGGACAATCTCACACAAAGAAAGATTTCCCTTCCTTGTAAATTAAACTTCATAAACATAGTCAGATTCTAGTGATGCAAATGAGTAATAAAACATGAACTTTCAAGTACAGTCAGTCTCTCTGATTCTCATGACAGCTTTTCAAAGAAAAACCCTGAAATTAAGTTTCACTAAAGGAGTGACTCCGGTTTGCTAACGCAATACACAAATAATAAAAAGAAAATGTCTGGGTTTTATATATATATATATTTCTGTTATATATAATATATAGATATTGCCAAAATATAAAGTGCTTCATATCATAAACATTTCAGTGCTGTGGGAGGTAGAAATCTGTGTTCCAGTAAAATATACATATACTTCATGCAAGCCATATTTGCTTATCATTTGTGATTTATAGGAATTAAATATTGATCCAGATTCATTTATAATATTAGATTCACAAAGTTGTTGAAATTTCATTTTTACTTAAGAAAAAATTTTCAAAAACCTACATAAAATCTCTGTATTGCTTTGACATTTTAGCCACTAGGGAAAACACGTAAATTAAAGCAGCTATGGCATGGTCAGTACCTGAATTTTTGCCAGCTGAATGTTTAGTTCGTGAGATAACAGGACAGATTTTGGAGCTGCACAAAATTGGTTTAGGTCAGCCCAGATTCAACTAGGCTATGGCTCGTGCCTCTGAGCAGTACCTAATGCCTGCTCAGCGTGGCACCAGTGCCTCTGGACCTATAAGCTTGACTGATCTGAATAATTACATGACTGAGCCTCCCCTCTAGACCTGTCCTGTGGCTTGAGATGCAGGAGTCTCACCAAACACAGTTCTCAGCCTGGGATAACATTTTCTGATGAGCATCTGAAATTGCCACAGAGGGGCTAACTCACTACACAGTGTTGAGGTTGTTCTGCTCTTTTAAGTGGGGTGAAGGGAAGTGCTTATAAAGTGCTGAAGTCATGCTATCTTGAGAGCAAACAAATGTCTCGGTAGATGTCTTCTCTACTCTTCCTTCTTTTCCCCTCTTGCTTGTTTTCCAAGATCTCACAGCTTTTGAAATAGAGGCAGTGTTATTCCTCTGCTTATTCTGTTCCTTATAAAGATTTATGTATTTTATCAGTCTTTTGGATTTGCAATGCAATAAAATATCATCTACAGTAAAACAACACTTGAGGGTCCAGTTTAGTACACTTGGAAGGGGCTGAATATTCTCAATTCCCTTTTGATCTAATATTATTTCACTTCACTCATTTTCTTCCAGCCTACGTGCAGAGCCAAAATGTCAGTCTTGGTTTTGTTTTTAACTTTACTGACAAAGATCTTACTGCTAGAGAAAAGCGCAGTAACACTTCTCATGTCTTTAACATATAATTTTTCAGATGTTGTAAATTGTATTAGTTAACAAAATTGTCTTACTGTTTAATTAAAAAACTGTGTTTTGGATGCAATGACTCACTAAATAGTATTTTTTAATGTCAACACACAAGTGACTGAAAATTAATTAATTTATTACCACACACAGAAGAGTGAATTAAATTAGAACAATAGGCGAAGAATTTTGAAACTGCCTTTTACTTTGTCTTTCTTTTGACACATTTTTCTCTTAGTTGCTTTCAGTTTTCTTGCATTAAATAGAGGCACTTGAAACATGAGGTTATGTAATACTAAAACTAATTACAGAAGATTTGGAACAGCTCATGATAGTGTTGGAAAACCACCTGAAAATACATTCAGGACTGAGACTCTGCAGACCATCAGTTATCACAGAATCACAGAATGGGTCAGGTTAGAAGAGACCACAATGGGCCATCTGGTCCAACCTTCCTGTTCAAGGAGAGTCATCATAGAACACATTACACAGGATTGCATCCAGAAGGATCTTGAACATCTTCTATAAGGGAGACTCCACAGCCTTTCTGGGCAATCTGTTCCAGTGCTCAGTCACCTGCACAGTAAAGAAGTTTTTCCTCATATTCAGGTTGTACTTTCTGTGCATCAGCTTCTGCCCATTGCATCTTTTTCTATGTACCTGGATATCCCAGGTACTTGGATATCAGCCAAGCATACTGCATTGGCAGAGAGTACTGATAGAAGAATGTAACAATCATAAAAAATTAGATAATAGATTTGTTTTTTCATATCTCGCAGCTCTGCTTTCCAATGCTGCCATTCAAATATATGTACACTAAGGGCTAAAGCAGAAAGAGGAGACTACATCATTTCATTTGGAACATACATACTTTCTTGTTACAGCTTCCTATCCCAGCTTGGAAAGTGATTTAATTTGTAAATTGAATTGGAACAAGCTGCCTGTCTGGTAAATAAAATATCTATTTTAGCTGCTATATTATTGCAGCTGCCCTGACTGACTGCTCTGTTAACTATAGCGTGCCAAAACCTGTCCTTCAGTGCAATCGTACATGATTGTGTTTACTTCTATAGAAATTTTCCTGCAAGCAGAATTTATCCCTGAGGTTTGATGAGGGACTGTATTAAGAAGCAAATAGTTTAGGAGATGCAACCTATGAGTCCTGAATGAAAAGAAATAAATATGTGGCTTGGAGTCTGCCTAAATAAAAAAAGAGCTGCCATTTCATGGACATTGATCAAACAAAAGCTTCTAAAGTACTGAATTACTTGCTGGTGTTATCAGAGCTTCAATGACAGGCAAATATTTACAAGGTGATTTTATTGGGGAGCTGGAGAAGCTGTTGGCAGCTGCTAGAAGAGCAGAGCCTCAAAACCAGTAGAAGCATAAAGGTTGGACTGCTTCAGGTATTTCAAATAATTTTTCATTGATGAGTGCTTAGTCTCCACAGTGCTTCTTTGTGGCATTCCAACAACGAAGGGATGAAAAACAAATGAATTAAGCAAAAGTGCCACATTCCTAGCCTACCACCCCTAGTGAACACCACAGACCTTTGACACAAAGCAGTTCTGCAAGTCTGTCTCCACAATTTAGCATCAACTTTCTCTTGCTCACAGTTATGGTGTCAGCTTCCTTGGGACCAGAGAAACCTGACAGAGATCCATCAGTAGCCAGTGAGAACAAAAAACAGCTACTTCTCCCCAGTTTGATCTGTATTCTGTCAAAAGTATTCCCTGAAAGCTCTGAATTTATCCATAAAGCTAGGAAAGATGTAACACTATAAATCTGGGATAGTATCATCTAAGTTGCCCATCAGCAAAAAGACTTTCTACAGCCAGTGATATAATTTTCCTGTAATAGAGATTAGCAGTGTCTGCAGGCTGTCAGGTGTCATCTCTGTCAGAGGGGTATGACAAAATCACAGAAGAAGAGCACACCTCTGGAAAGGATAAAGCCAATTCTTAACTTCAACACTAGCTGCAGTCAATTTCCGTGGAAAAAAATCCTCAGAAAATGTCCTACATTGCATATCTCTGTGAGATTTATTTATCCCTTTGTTATGGTTTTATTTTATGGAAAACCTTTTTCTCCTTCGTTTACAAGCGGCTGTGTGTGTGTGTGTGTGGAGGGGGGTCCTTTTCCCCCCCCGGGCGCTGAGGGTGGTGCCACATGGTGCTGCCCCAGCCCTGCCACCGGCCCGGCCATGCCGTTCCCCCACCACGCTGCGGTTCTGGGCATTGCTCCTGCTGCACCACTGTTGCTGGTTTCTGCCAGGCACGGCCCCAGTTGCCACTGCCCACCGAAGCCCCGGCCGGGGTTGGGAGTGGCTCAGAGTTGGTGCGGGTGAGGCTTGTCCCACGGCTGCTGCATGTTTCTCGCTGCCGCCGCCTGGGTGCCGCGGGAGCTGAGCCCCTGCCTTCCAGGGCGTGCTGCCATCGGGGTGCTGCTCCTGTGGCGGCGCTGCTGCCGTCAGCCTCTCCTGGGGTGCAGCAGAGCCACATGGCCCTGCGGGACACCTGCGGCCGCCTGCCTCTCCACTGTGCCTCGCTCCCGTCGTGAGAACGCGGCTCCAAGCCCGGCGCCTGCCCCGGGTGGCACAGGCTTGTGGGATACCCGAGCCCTGTGCCTCCAGTGGCCAGGACAGGTTGGAGGCTGGGAGGAGACAAATGCCATTTTGACTGAGCCACATGGCAGAGGCGGGG
>WEIV01011321.1:1963-16500 GCA_013390005.1 Calyptomena viridis | reverse complement strand
AACTTGCATCTAAAATGGGAGTATTAAATTTATTGGTTTTGTTATCCAAAACAGTTCAGAAAATGGAAGAAGCACTAAAAGTTAGTTAGCATGAACATAAGAAGACTGCTATGTTGTTCTTTTTTTCAGAAATTGGTAGGCTTTTTGTGTTTGTGTGTAGAAAAGAAGAAAATACATACCATAGACCTTTTCATCAGTAAAAAGAAAAACTCCATTCTCTTGTTCCCAAAGGGACTGTGCAAGTAAGAATAATATATGCTGTAATATCAAATCAATCACATTTACATTTCAAAAGCATCCTTTGTAAAAGTGCCCCAGAGGGCTAAATTCAGCTAATAAAAACATAAATAAAATAAAATATTTAACAAGCTATATCAAGCACAGGTAGATTGTGCATGTTTTGTAAGCCTGACCTTAAAAATGATCAGTAAATCAGAATTTTTCAACAGAAATTTTAAAAATTCAATGTCTTAGATAGAGACCAAAGAATACAAACACACAGTGCAAGGAATCAATTATATCTGCTCATGATCGGAAAGGAAAGCCACTGAGGCTAAACAAAGATATTGGCCTGAACAGGAGAGAAAAAATGGTCATGTGTGTGAAACTCTACAACTCTGCATTGAAGAGCAGTTTTGCCTGGAAAAAAAAATAGAGCTTTCTTAATTGATTGCTTGATATAGGACTAAAGTTGTAGGATCAGACACTCTAAATTCAAACATTTTCTTAAACTTTAAATTTATTCTTAGATTGTCATAACTGGGTAGTACATTGAGTTATGCTTTGAGAGGAAATGAATGAGGAATGGAGATTTATTTTTAAAAAGGCAAGGACAGGTGGCCTTGGATGGCCTTTGATTGAAGGACATGTTAATCTGGCCTTTTGCTGTAGACATTTTCATGCTATTCCTTTTCTTTAGCACTAAAAAGGTTCCATTTAAAGGGTTTAAAACAGGGCAGAGCTGTTACTGTCTGTCCTTAGCTTCTTCAGAGCCTTTTACGTTGCTCTCCAGGCTACTTTAAATAAAGATTTCTTTTTTTTCTTTTTAGTTTGGAATGCAGTATTTCTGCCCTGTATTTTTGCTAATAGATATTGTTCTGAATTGGTCTAAAAGTGTTGCTGCCAATGGGGAAGCAGTAGTTGTCCTTCAGCTGGGAATACTGTTATGAAACAGAGATGCTCTTTTACGGAACAGATGGTGGAGTGATAGCAGCTTCCACTTCAAACATGAGCAAGCACAGGGTGCATGTGGGCAGAAGGTTTCATTGCATGTGATTTTATGAAGCCTTGGACATATAGGCGAGAGAAGGTAGATGGAGTACTGGAGCAGTGAGAGAAGGCTGTGTTTAAAGCATCGGATGTAGTCTCAAAATCCTTGGCAGTCAAGTTCAGAGGAAAAGCCAAAAAATCCTTCTGGACTAAATGTCAGCTAGAATAAAGTTTGGTACTGTGTGAGTAAAGAAAATATCTTCTTTTACTTTGATTTCTGTTGCACTGAAAGCAAATCTGGGTGTTTGGTGATTGTTTGGTTTGGGTTTTTTCTGGTTGTGAGTTGTTTTGGGTTTTTTGGTTGGTTGGTTTGGGTGTGGTGTTGGGTTTTTTGATTATTTGTTGTGTTTTTGTTATCAGACAGAATTGCATGAAATACTTGGTTCTGTCATAAATTTCACCGTCAAAACAGACTGAGGAACTACTGTTTGCTAATGAATTTTGTCAAAAAGGACTATCAGAAAAATGAGTTCTGTTAATTTGCTATAATATCTCAGGGTTGCTGTAAACAAAAATCTTACACTTTCTCCATTGAAGCATTTTGGTTTCTGATAATAGGCAATGTATTTATGTAAAAGCTCTGGAAGTTTCTTCTCTCTTGTACTGATCCATGATAAGCCTTGGACTTGGTGTCTCTGTGCACATGGTACCACCAGAACTTGCTTTATGGTGGCCAATATTGAACAGATGCTGCACCACTAATAAGAGTCTGAGCACTTTACATGTGACCTGATGCAGACGTTGAAACAGATTTACATTGACCCATTTGTCTTATGGACATATCACTATCTAACCCTCTTAATGAATCTCTCTGCTCTGGAAGCAATGAGAACAGACACCAATAGACTATCTAAAGTGAGTTCCTTAATGAGTAAAAAGTCATTCCATCAGTAGTGGAATTCATACAAACTGGGTGCCTCAGGCTGGGAATCTTATGTCATTGTATGCTTTGCTCCCTTCTTCCACCTCGCTTTTCTGGCTGCTTCCTTATCACCTTAATAAAGTAGCCTCTCCTCGCTATACTTCTGACTTTTTTCCTCTGTGTTGTCTAGTTCTTTCCCTTAGGAGCAGGGCTTTTGCAAATCAGTACTATGATAGATCCTGAGCTGCAGGAGCCCTGGGTTCCTGGCTAGTCTGTGTGTATTGGTATGGACCAGAAGTGCAGTGGGTGTAGATAAGTTTTGAGTATACCCTCAGAAGATTTAAATGAAACTTGCAAGGAATGTGGTGAATAGATGGGTGTGTTATAGATATCTCTGATTTCTTTTCTTAGAACAGCAAGCTAAAAATAAAAAATGAGAGGGAAGATCCGGAAAAATACTAGAATGCTGCTCACCGCTTCTAGTGGCCCTTCAGCTGAATCTCGTGTGTTAGTACAGACTCAATCAGTTCCTACTTGTTTCATGCAACTGTTAAGAGGAAATGGCCTCAAGTTACATCATGGAAGGTTTAGATTGGATATATGAAAAAATTTTTTCACCAAAATGGTTGTCAAGCATTTGGAACGGGCTGCCCAGGAAAGTGGTGGAGTCACCAGCCCTGGAGGTACTTAAAAGACATGTGGATATGCATTTAGGGGCATGGTTTAGTGGTGAATTTGGCAGCCTTAGATTAAAGGTTGGACCTGATGATCTTAAAGGTGTTTTCCAGCTTAAACATTTCTGTGATTCTGTCCACCATTGGCAAGTGATGATTGTCCTTCTTTCTGGGCATCCCTTTCTTCTCCCCACTGCATGCATATATTTCCTTCTCTGTTTTTTGATTATATCCTAAATTCACACATCAGTTTCCTTATTCTTCAAGCTAGTTTTTGGCCTAGTTTGCTTTTTACTGCTTATTTGCATGTAAGTGTGCAAATTCACAATAAACATCACCAGCAAATCTGTGCCTCTCCCTTTTGAAGACTGTGTTTCGTTTGTTTCATGACTTTGCCCCCAGGAGTTCTCACCCTGTATATGTGTGTCACTGCTGTCAGCTCAAACACAGACCATTAGCAGCAGGGAGCACTTTACCCTGGAGTGCTCTTTTGGTGTCCTACAATATTCTAAACAACATCAACCTGTAGTTTGTCTGTTCGTGTTCGGCTCTGTGGAATATGAAATGTTAAGGCCCATTAAGTTTTTGCAGCAATTGAATTTTTTGCTGGAATTGGTCTTGGGGTATTTTAAACAATATAAGGATAGGTATAAATCGAATGGCATTTCAAAGTTTTCTTTCACTTGAAGCCTCATCTCAATTAAATTCTAGTGAAATCAAAACCTTTAATCTAATTGTTGAACAGTTCAGAGGCACAGCTCGCTTCTTAAATGAAATTTGCAGTATGAGACAACTCATGAAGCAGCTTTACTAGGGGTGAGGCATAAACTCCACTGGCAATTGTCCTGTGATTTTTACAAAATTCAGTTATTAGTTTTGAAACAATTAGAACCAATTGATCGTAAGTTATCTTCCACAAAAGTCTGAAGGTTTTGTCTGAAATTAGTGAGGAAAGAAAGTGTCAGGAGGTAGTGTTTTCTTCAATTCATCTTGCTTTATAGGAATAATATAGCCTTTTCCACTTCTGCAATTTCTGTTTCTCAGTATGTATTTTCAAACCAGTGAAGTTTTGGAGCAGCTTTTAAAACAACAGTGATGAAAAGTGGTGCTGTGAAGTTGGAAGGGACACCTACCTGAGTCAGCTCATTGCAGGGTGACATCTTCTGAGTCAGCCTGCTGTGCTTGCCTCATGTTCGTGTAGATGAAATACTTCTATACTAGAAAAATAGTCACTATCAATTAACAAAATATTTCAGACATGAATGTTCTTTGGGTGGGAGTTACAAGGCTATAGAGTTGGCAGTGAGTTGGTCTTTGACTTTTGAAATAATTGAGTTTGTTTACTTGTTGGACACTATTTTTACTGGCAAACTCAAGCCATAATGAGGAAGAGCTGTCCTAAGGTATTGTCTGAAATATGAACATATTTAATACTGTTTTTCACCTATAGGTTGCTTTCTTTTTGCTTAAACGATTTTGTTCATGTGCATTAACTTGTCACTTGCATCTAAACACTTTGGAATGCTGAAGACAATAGGATCAAGTGGATGGTGAAAAATCAAGATACATAGATTTTGTCCTTGTTGGACACTTGTTTTGTATATACCATAAGCTTTTCTTTAAAACAGAATGCAGGAGGGAAAATACTGGCACTATGTGCATCTTTGAGAAACATGGAAAGGAGGAAACGTGAACTGTAAATCTGTATGTTTTAAGGGTCTGGAAGCATATCATTACTTTTTCAATAAGGGATGCATTTGAGGTAGTTTACTCTTATCTCAAGTAATGTGAAGTGTGTGAAAGGGAAATGAAAGCATATTAATTTCACAACTTGTTATCTTTTATCTCCTGGCAATATCCAGGGGTTTCTCCGAACAGTTGAAATGTTAAGTGATTCAGGAGCCTACCTTGCTCTCCCTTTGCTAGGTAGGTATAATCTGAGTATTAATGAAAGCGATATTATTCTGCATGATAGATTTTTACCCTCCTTTTTACTGTTTTTTTACCAGTCAATAGTGTTACTATAAAGCCAGAAATTCTTGGCCTTGGAAAGTATAAACTGTGTTATGAATTTTTGTTGTCCTGCTGATAAACAACTCAGGGATAGTTCCCAGCAAATTTATAACAAGATGCTGTTTGAATTAAGTAATTTCAGACTCTGGGCCAAATTAAATTTCAGTGAAGTGGGTATGGGTTTGGCAGAAGTGTATGGGGTCCGTGATGGTTCTGGCGTGTGCATTTATTTTGAACATGGTTTAGATGAGCTCCAGGCAGAAACTTAGGAGCAGTTCCTGACTCCAGATCAGCATTCAGATTCTAAACAGTCACTGCTTTGGCCTGAATTCAAGCCACAAAAGTTGGGAGACCCACGATCCCTTTATGCATCTTGCACTTGGGATTGTTTGGATCCTGCTAATGCAGTGCAGAGGCACTGGTGTTCCTTGCCAGTCTCAGTTTGGAGAACGAGACTACAGGTACAGTGGAGTTATGGGCTGGTCTACAGCGTTTGTCTTGCATCCAAACACAGTTCAGTCTCTAATTTCTATGATATGCAGGTTTACTTTAGGAAGTTGTTTAATACTTTGAGTGCTCCAATTCTTGAGATGCTGGAAAAAAAGAAATCAGTCATATAGTTTTAGTTTAAAAGCAGCATGTGTCTACAAATACCTGATTCTGGCTGCTCTGGGAAAGGTGCATGAGGTGCTTACAGTGATTAAATCCAGCATAAACAGTGGAGAATGCTGAAACAGGGCCTATGGTAGCTATAACAAGGCTGCAGGAGAGCCCGTGGGCATTGCAGTATGTTGCTAACATGCTAACTTTTGCTATGAGGGCAGATCATTCCCAAAGGCAGATTACAACAATACATCTTTAAGGCATCTAAATGGTTTTGAAATGTCTAATCCCAGTCTGCTTGCTGCAGTTTAGTGCTGTGTCAGGTTCAGCAGCACTCAAAGACCACTAATAAGAGCTTTTATGCATAGTAGTGAACAGTTATTGAAATGTTAGTGGGACTTGTGTATCAAGGGTGTGCAGTCTAATCACATTTCTATTTAAATCACAAGACTGGAAACTAAGTGATGTGGAGAAGAGTTTGGCTTGCAGGAATGGACATGGCCTTCTTTATCTGCAGAGCAGATGAATCATCTTTGCTGTGGGACTTACTGTGGTAATGTGATTAATGCCATTTAGTCTGGAGAAATCCATGCAGATGCATCTGTTTAAAGAAAAAAAAAGCCTGCCCCACCAGCAGTATGTTTCTGAGTATTTTCTTTATTTTTTTTCTTTTTCATCATCAGTTTAATGAGTCTGAGAATCTAATACTGATCAAGAAGACAGAATTTGTGCATAGCAAGGAAAGGTTGGTATCTGGTTCACACAGCTGCAGTTTTTAGTATGTCCATGGGATACAAATACAGCAGATAATTCTGCATAGCTGCGTGCCTTTATGTTTTATTTTGCACTGTCCCATATAATTGTATGCATTAAATGCTTTTGATTTCTTAGCTTTCACTAGCAGATGGAACAGGGTGCCAGTATGGCTTGCCCATGGTGCATAGCACACTGTTTGCTTTTTCTTTAGTTTTCAGAAGCTTAAACAGAAATCATTGCCTTGATAGTCTGCACTGCTGTTTGTATGGAGTATTGCTTTTGATTTTTAATACAGCAGAATCGGAAACGGTGAGAAAGTTCTGTGACAAAAAACAAACCTAAACATTTCTTTGATGTCAGTAGAGAACCTATGTTCTGAAAGTAACTAATAGAAGTATTCTCCTTGCACATGGGTATTAATGACCTCTAGAGGAATGCTGAGTCACTTTATAGAGGTTGTCTTTATAGGTTATGAGAATGACATGACAATTCATCCTCCTCGTGTTTCACCAGTTTTTGATTTACCAAAGACAATTTACAACTTTGTTCACCTCCAGTGGAAACACACACAGGAAACACTGCATAGGAACTAGTCCCTCACTGAGGAACAAACAGCCTCAGCAAGCAAGGTTCATTCCTGACATCACACCTTCCTTCCAAATATAAGATGCTTCAACTATGCTTTCTCTAACCTAAGTGCTGTGGCATTAAAAGAAACTCTAATACTTGTAGCTTGTCTTTCAGACAGCTGATGACAGCAAAAAAGGCCGAGTTTATTTAATGTGCCTCTTGACAAATAATAAATCAGTTTGAGCTCTCGCCCAGAAATCTGGTAAAGCTCCTTTCCTTGGTGCCTTTGGAAGCAGAAATTCTCCATCCATAAGCATGGTGGAGAAAATTTATGACTGCAATACTTTCCTTTTAATTTGAAAAACACCTGAACAACAATGTGAAAAGGCAGTGAGAAAATATTCTCCTCTTTCTTGCAGTCTTTGGCAGCAAGTTCACCCAATTCCTATTTCTACTTCTATAAATATAAATATCCTATTGAAGTAGCAGTATAGGCCAAACATCTCCTTTCAGATCAGCCCCCTGTTCCAGCAGTGCTTTCTTGGTCTTGCCTTGGGTTCTGGCACCTGAAACAGGAGTGGTGCAAGTGGCAACTGAGGCCCTCTGGCACTCACTCAGGGCCCTGACTGCTGGTAAATGGTCCCTGTGCTCCACTTGGCACTTTCTGGCCCTATGACATGTGGGAATTCTTTAAAGGATTAGGAGACCAGCTGGGTGAAGGTCATTGATAGCAGCATTTCCACCTTATCCCCAGTGAAGCACACATTTTCCCTCTGAAATGTCTTGTATGGTGTGCACACACAGCTGTTTCCCCGTGGAGGAGCTGAGACTCAAGGAATTGCAAGTAACATTGGTTGTGCCTGTTAATGTGCATCAGGAGAGTATTCATTTACTGTGGTGATCGTGCTGGGAGAACCTGTGGGGAACAGAGCAAAAGCATGGCTTGTGTGTCACCTTTTCTTTGTACTAACTGGAGGGAACCTAGTGGTTTATGGAATGCTGGGAGAAAGTAGTGAACTTAAAAGCAGTGTCCTTGCTCCTAACCCAGTAAGTTTAGGTCTAAGGCATATTGTAGTAGCTGAGAAGCAGAGCTAATGGCTATATAAATAGGTTAATACTTAATTAGTGACTGTGCTCGTAGACCAAATAGCTGAAGGAACTAAGATTTAAACAATATGTCTTCTGCATGCAATGTAACAATAGCTAAGTATGTACCTTTTGAGAGAATAGGCAGACAGAAAAGGACGCCTTGACAGGAGAAAAACAAGTAAAAAAGCGAAAATAAGACACAAGAGAATAAAACCAGAAAGCATGAAACAAAAGCAAAACCAAATCCACTAATAAGAGAATTGTCAGACAGGAAAAAGAAAAAGAGAACAAACAGAGAGCAAGACAGAAGTAATGAGACGGGGGAAATCGGATTCAAAATGAAATCTGGTAATAAAAGAACTGTCAGACATAAAAGGAGCCAATGTATGACAGAGAAGAAAGAGCCAAGGAGATGAAGCAAGGCAATCTTTGAAGAATTAAACTAACCAGATGTGGCCTCCAAAGGTAATTTGTAGAAAAGTTGGTGCTACTTCTGATTTCTAATGAAAAGCAAATTCTAAGAAGCACATTTCTTTTATGCTCTAAGGAAAAAGGTGTTTTGTTTTTTTTCTAATAAAAAACTATGCAAGAGAAATCAGAGGGTTTTGCATTACTTTTACAAGACTGTTCTGTAGCTAAGGCTACAAAAGGTTGAACTAATAAACTGTAATGCATCTTGTGGTTTGTATGCTGAATTTTATGTGCTCAATCATCCACCCTTATGTAGATTCCTTAACCTATCTACATTGTCTTATTTTCCTTCATTTCAAAATAACAGGTTGTAATATAAACACACACACACACAAAGACTGGAATGGAACAGAATTAAAAATGTTCATAAGGGTTTTGGTTGTGGAAAGCATTTTTTAACTTTCTGCATAGACTCTAAGCTTTTATTTGAAGACAAAGAGGAAAATAAATCGGTGGAGGAAGTGGACCATTTTACTTATAGAGAATAAACTCATTAGCTTCAAGGGATCTAGGATTGAAAGAAAGGCCATTGATTTAATAGGCTAGGTCAAGAAACACCGAAGTCCACTTAAAAATTTCAGAAGACACTTAAACATTGTGGTTGCTTTCTGCCACTTGTACAAAATACAGATCTTTTTCTTCCCATTTTGGATGAACAGTGAATTCTGATCTGTGCTGGTACTTACCAGGAGTTCAGCCAAACAGTCCGTTGCTTGATATGTAGCATTCCACTTGACAACCGCATATTTTGTCTTGTTTCTTTCTCTCAGATGACTAAAATTTCTCAAGTGGGAATAAAAACTAATTTTAATGAAGAAAATTTTCCTCATGTACAAAAATATGGTTATTTGCAGAATGTGTTCCTATTTCTCATATTAGTTGTGGATAGAAATCTCAGAAATAACTACTGAATCTTTAATACAGGCAAACGGAGAAGGAAATAATGGACTGAATGCAAGGTCCAGATTGCTGCAGAAAGAAGTCCACCCATGCCTTTCTGTGTATTTCAGTGACCCTTGGAAGAAGCTCTTCAGAGTTCTAGTGAAGTTAAAAGTTGTAATTCATTCTATCTACTTTTAGTACTGTGGATAACATAGAAGGAAGTACCAGCTCTGTGGACACAACTTGTGGGGTTTTACTTGGGTTTTTTTTTCCTTCTTTTCCATGTTTTTTTTTTTTTCCTTTAGAAGAAACTAATGCATTTTCTGTGTCTGTGGAAATGGAACACTTACACTGGGATATATTTGAAACAGTATTTCTAGCCACATGTATGTAGCTATGTGAAAGTTAGTGGGAAGGTGACATTTGGAGAACTCTACTGAGAGCACTCTGGGTGACAGTGGGGAATGAATAATAGAAGTGGTGCTTGCAGAGTTTTCTCTTGTGAGATTTGTCACGTCCTGAGTTATCATGTTTGATGCACTCAGAATAGTGTTACCTCAAGGTACCTTACAATTGGTCACAATTGTAGGTTAATCTGCCTGGAGTTTGGGGGAAAGAAGTGGAGGTGGGCTGTGAGTGTTTAGAGTATTTGGTCAGCTGGAGAGAAAAATTTAGAAGTTTAGGTTGAAGTATGATTCTGTTAGGAAAATGTTTGGATTTGGAGATATTTTCTTGATTCTACTTGCAGTTTAGAATATGACACTTGTTTACAGTATAGCTTTCAAGTGAAAGACTGTTTCACAGACCCCTTGAAAACAAGCTTGACTATAAGAAATTTTGTCTCCCCACTGAAGTTCTGAATTTCAATTTCTTAGATGAAATTCACATAGTATTTGGAGATGAAGTTAATAACTTATGTAACTGTATTGGAATTAAGCTACCTAGGGTTTCATGTGCTTATAAGGAAACTGCATGCAGAATGATGCCTTAAGGATTAAACTCTTGATGGTGGCAATAAATAATGCAGAAAATTCAAATATTGAATGCAGAAGAGACTTCAATCAGGCAGAGCCTTGCTGAGATTTCTTTTCACACTGCTCTGTTCGTATTCTTTCCACTGTTGTTCCTAAAACTAGCGGGCCTCCTCTTGAGAATTTTATCATGAGCCATATGTACGCTTTGGTGCAGTTTGAAAACGAATACTCAACTTGAAGGCAAAGTGAAAATGCAGGAGGATGGAACCCTACCAGGGTCAGGTCCCAGGTGAATCTCTGTGCATTTCACTGAACAATTTCTACCCTAAGTTATCATGTAAATGATAATAGAATAGCGAAACTCCTGTGGGATTTGAAATTAATAGCCAAGAGTAGAACTACACCTTTTGTGTATTTATTTTTAATTGTTTTAAAGGGGGAGCTCATTTATTAGATTTTTATCCAGCAAATAACACAACTGATTCAATAGATAGTCCAGGTAGAAGGTTGTATAAAAGGCTTAAAAGGAAGATGCAAAGACAAGAATTCCAAAGCTGAAACATCAAGCAGTGACAGATTTGGTGAGCTGTGAAACCTTTATTCAAGTTTCCTTTATAATGGAGCCTAATCTAACTGTCAGCCATTATTGTTAGCAACAAGAACTGGGCTCAAAGTCTGGAGCATCTGTGTAGAAACATAAAATAGAATTATTTTGTGTTCCTAAAGAGTAACCTGGGAAAAGCTTGAGCTTGCATGATGGGTGATGTTCCCCACTCACACACAGACTTTGGTAGCACAGTTTCTGACTTTTTAATAAGTACAATTCTTAAGAACCTCTTTATATCTGTAGGGATGAAACTGTTGGCTGGGATTTAGAAAACACTCTAACAAAGTGGATCCTTGCATCAGAAAACAGGCAGCCGTAGGAATGTAGAAGCCAGACATCCCTTCTCTATTATCCAAGTCTGGTCAGTGCCTATCTCGGGGGGATATAAGGTCTTTTTTTTTTTTTTCACCGTGTGGGAAAGCTGCTGGGGAAATGCTGTGCTTCTGTGCAGGACTTAAATAGGCCTGCTGTAAGTGTACCAGTCCGTTTTGTTTGGGATGGGGAATGCTTGAACAGGTAGACAGCTGCCTCCTCAGCACAGTGACATGTGTGGTTGCTAACTCTTGTGAGAAATATTTTGTCTTGCAAACAAAAACACTCAACTGTAATGAGTATTTTCTTTTCATGAAAGCATGTAAAAAACATGGGTATTGGAAACAAAATCAGCTTTTAAGTGCTCTTCCAACCCAAACCATTCTATGATTCTATGTCCAGACATCCAAGAGTCTTTGTTCATGACTTTCTAAAAATGCTCTGAACTTCTCATTTGCTCAAAGGGTTCAAAGCACAGCTGATAAATTCTCTACATGTTAATCAAAGGTTTTCTGTAATTGAAATTTGCTGTAACTGAAACAACATAAATATTGGGAGTGGCCCACTGTGTGTGGCTCATTTAGACAATGTGAACTTGGTAAGCATTGTTTCTGTTGAAATAGTAATTTACCTCTAAAATTCCTTTATTGCTGGTTGGTTATTTTGGATGCTAATTTTAGTATATTTCTTTCCTGGCGTTTGAGTATAACCCTTGTAACACAATGTAACATCGAGCAAAAACAACGGGCAAAAAGGGCTAAAAGTGAAGATCTGACCTTTCCAAGAATCTACCTATAGACTAGAGCTGACTGCAGCTGCCTTGGAGGATTCAGTTTTGCAAGTGCCATGGCTACAAAAGAACTAATGGCTTTCATTTGATAAGAGAAGGATTTGTATCCTAGCTGAAGAATTATAATGGCAGAAGAGCTAAGGGACAAATTCTAGGCTCTTCAAAGCAAAACACTTTTTTCAGTGGTAGAAGCTGAGGTGACTGGGTACTGTTGCAGTTTAAAAACCTAAATTTTGCAAAAGAACACTAAAGTAACAAGTGAAAATCAGACAATTCAGAAACAATTTTGACAAAGGTGTCTGAAAGCGGGAAGGAAATTAAACATGAGGCTTCTGTGAAAGATGGGGTATTCCCATTCCTGGGCATAGAATCTTTAAGGATTTTAAAATTATAGCTTGACAACTTCTTACACAAAGAACACATTTTTCTTATTCGGTTCGTAAAATCGAAAGTGAGATTTGCATGGGAAATAGTCAAGAAAGCTATTCATCTTAATTTGAATAAGATTCTGTGCACAAGTTTGTCATAGTAGAAACTATTGAACTTGCCAATGTAGAAACAAATTCCCAGACTGTATTACTGGGAAAAATATGTAGCTGGCATTTTATCAGCTACAGTCAAAAGTTAGCAAGGGCTAAAAAGATGCTTTGGTGGTTTAGTTGGAGGTCTGTATTTGAGTTGAAGAATTATTTGTTTTTCAAGACTCAAAATATGATCCGGACTTGAAACAAGGACGTTATTCCATCCTGTGCAGATGGGCTTACTGAATGACAGCACTCGAAGAGCAGCACAGCCTTTTACACAGATAATTGTGTTGATGATGAGATCATTTTGAGAGCCTTAGAGCTGTTGCAAAACAATGGAAATTGTGCCACAGAGTTCAAGCAATATAGTCTACTCCTGTGAAATTGCTATACACGAAGCATGGGCCGATCAATGAAGCTGCGGCATTTCTTCCCAAGGGAAAGAGCTCTCCAGAGGCAAGCCATTGAGAATGGAACTAAATGTCAGTAAAATGAAAAGTGTGAGAGTTGGAATTAAAGCGGGCTTTTCATACAGATCACTGACACAATGGCAGAGGAAGGAGGTTTGCACATAAGCATCTATCTTTGTGCATATTCCAAGAATGCTGCCAGTGGAAATGCTTTAAGAGTTCTGTATGAAGAGGGAGCATGTGAGGAACCTGAAGAGGCAGTGGAGGATACAGCTGAAAGACAAACTCAGGCAGCCTCCAAGTTCTGTGCTATTCCGTAAAACTGGAAGATTCATGGGCTTAAGGTTATCACAGCATTGGAGTTATAATTATTTTTCTTGTTTACCTTCCAAGTAACAAACCCAGACTAGAAATTCTGGGTGGTTTAGTATTCCATCACTGCAATAAGCACCCAAATCCAGGGAGATGTTGGAACCCAAGTGTGCTGATTCTTGAGTCAGTGGCTAGATAGTGATTTCACCTGTTGACAGAAGAGTCATTGAAAATAGAAGGTTGTCTCAATATAACCTTGTCTTATGTTGGGTATTGTTGATGAAAAATGATGAGCTGCTTATTAGACAAATACGAGTAAGATCTTAAAGCAGAAGTCTTATTTATTCAGTTTCTAAAAGGCTCTCTGAGGTCCAGTGGGGTGCATGTTTTGAAGGTCCATTATTGTCAGTGTTTCTAGTTAGATGTTCCGGGACACTCCTGTAAATCCTTAATAGTCCACAGGGCATCTGCAAACTGATGGTCTCCTCTATACTTGTCCATTCTGTGGTCACTGTATTTGGTAAAAACTCTAAAATATTAAGGGATAACTGCAATTGAATAGCTTGGATCATAGAAATGCTATACTTGATGTTCCCTCCCCCTCCCCCAGCTATGTATCTAATTCTTCAGTATAGTGAAATACAGTTTGCTTATGTGTAGATTTAGATATCTCACCCCACAAATCAACTCTTATTGAGTCCAATTATTCTAATTAGGCTCTGAGTAGCAGGACACAAGAACATTGAATTACCCAGCTAGTACAGTATAATATATAGTACAAAGTGATTACTTGACCAAACCCTCAGTGCTATAGAATTCCAGGCACCTCAGTTAAGTCAGTTTTAGTTCAGTATTATTTATGCCTATTTTTTTCCCTTTTGCTTTCCCATATTTTCACTTTATCACTGTCAAAATCTGACATTAACCTACATGTGGACTCAGAATCACTGGGGCAGAAATATTCAACGTGCTGATTGTAGAACACATTCCAGCATCACAGCAGAGACATGGATCCCAGGATAATCAAAATTTGAGAATTTCAAGTACAAAATTCTTTTTCTACTTAAAACCCCCAAAATTCTCCTTTAGTGATTTTTGCTGGAAGTTATTGACTGCTGTGTAGGCTGAAAGCTTGATTCACTGTTCTTTGCTGAGAAAATTACAGCAAGTTATCTCACCATCTGTGATACTCATGTGGATTCTTTAGAGCAATGCCACAGTTGTTATCAATCAAATTGCTTTATCAAACAGACCTCTGCACTATCAGAAGAGTGTATTCACAGAACAAAATAGAGAAAAATTATATAATGTATTACTCTTCCTTGTTCCTTCCTAATATGCTTGGGTGCTTGATTTACTACTGTTCAGGAAGGCAGGTTTGCTGAACTTGTGTAAAACACTTGAGATGCACATTATGTA
>WEIV01011320.1:11060-33831 GCA_013390005.1 Calyptomena viridis | reverse complement strand
ACTTCCTCTTGTTGAATGTGGTATGGTTGGTGATTGCCCAGATCCCTGATTTGCTGAGGTGTCTTGGTGGGGCCTCCCCTCTATTGAAGAAGTCAACAGCTCCTCTGAGTTTTGTGTTGTTTGCACACTTGCTCATTATCCCTTCAAGTCCTGTGTCCAAGTAATTTATGAAGATGTTGAAGAGCACACCCCACCAGTGGGGAACCCCAGTAGTGACAGGTCACCGGTTTGATGTCACCTCATCTACTGTCACCCTCTGTGTTTGACCCATGAGCCAATTGCTCACCCACAGTGTGATGTGTTTATCCAACTGTGGGCTGGACATTTTGTCCATAAGGATCCTGGGAGAGACAGTATTGAAAGCTTTACTCAAATATAAAAAGATTACATCAACTGGCTTCCCTTGGACAAGTAGGTGGGTTACCCTGTCATAAAAGAAACCAGATTTGACAAGCAGGACTTCTGTCTCATGAAGTCATGCTGACTTTGACTGATGACTTGCATTGTCCTTCAGATGTTTTTCAACAACTTTCAATTTCATTGAACTTGGATACTGTGTCAGTCAAAGGTGAATCAGACTTCCAAAAAATGCCAAAACACACACACAAAAATATAAAAAGAAACATTACAAATGTTCAGGTATTGTCACAGATACCGATTTATGTTTAATGGAATTAGCTATATGGATTTCATTACTATTAATTCAGTAAGTTATCAGTCATTTACTGAGGATCTGTTGAAAATAAGGGTTCTCTCTGTCTGGGGGACAGTTCAGTTGCAATTTATGGAGAACTCAAATTGGACTTGTCCAAAGATCTGTCATTGCTAAATGTCTCTCTGCCTCAGGGAGTAATCTTGAGAGGTGTCCCACCTCAAGGGAAGACCACAGCCATGCAGCCATGCTGCCAAGCAGGGTGACCTCAAAGAAAGCTTCTCAGACTGTCATATTTATAGAATAAAGTGGTTGGCTTGTAGTCAAATTGCATACAATAAAAAGGTATCCATGAGACTCCTTGTACTCACAACTGTCTTTGTTCCTTGATAAATGAGGGATGCAAACTACCTGCTATTCATGTGTTAATTGCATGATCAGTGCTCCATGCTCTTATGCATCGATGTTCACTGGGTGACTATTCCTTTGTGGGTTTCCTGGAGTTGTTGGCCCAGATGTGGCTGAGGCTTTACCTCCTTTGGAGCCTGTACTAAACTACCTAGTTTGAATAAGGGGACTGAGTGCATCCATCTGCACAACTGATAGTACATATTTACAGTCTGTGATATCATCAAAATCTAATTAAAAATGGGAGGATTTTTTAATCAGCTTTTCAGTAAGAAATAATTGGAGCTCTAGATGCAAGCACTGACAATGTAAGAAATCCTTGAATGCTTTACCAGGTTAACTGCTAGCATTCCTGTTACCACATTAGTCCCCATATCATTGTGAGACCAAACTGAAGTCAGCTCTGACAGAGCCCAATTCATTACTTTCACCTTGAAATGTAAGTCAAGCTGGAAAACTGCTGAAACAAGCTGTTTGTTACAGCTTTCACATGGTGCTTCATTGCTTCCCGGCATGTCTGTGACACCAGAGTTGGCACATCAGCCTGATCCTGCCTCCTCAGCATTGGGTCTGGGAGTGAGTGCAGCAAAATTTAACATGAAAGATACTGCCAGTTATGTTCTGTACTATCTCAGGTTGCTGTTTGCCTTCATCTATTTTTCAGCCTCAGTGGTCTGTTTCAAGAAATAGAGTAACACTTAAAATTAGAGGGGACTTGTATGTGCCCAGAATTGCCTGTTGCAGTGTTGTCATGGCTGGCACCTGGCATTGCTGTCAGATTCATTGCTCTCTACAATGATCTAACAGGAGGTTGTAGCCAGATGGGGATTGGCCTCTTCTCCCAGCCAACAAGAAATAGGACAAGAGGAAATGGCCTTAAGAGGCACCATGGGAGGTTCACGTTGGACATCAGGAAGAATTTCTTCACTGACAAGGTTATCAAGCATTGGAATGGACTACCCAGGCAAGTGGTGGGAGTCACAATTCCCCATAGTGTTCAAGAAATGAATGGAAGTGGCTGCACAAACCTGTAATACATGCTGATCGTTCCTCTGATTTATTTCTTTTTTTGTGGAGGTTAGAAAGTCCATGTGCTTTCCCTCACAAGAAATGAGGTGTTAGATACCAGGTGTGGGAGTATCCTGCGTTATACAATCACTCCCACTTCACACACTTTATACATAAAAGGAAATTAGCCCTTTGGCATGAATATATAACATTCAGTCACTGCACCAAACACCACTTAGAGAAAAAGGGATCCAGCAAAGTTAAAGGTACAACCAATTAAGGATGAGATGCCAGCCAAACATTTCATGTGTTTAAGTCCTATTTTGATTCAGAAATATTTAATGAATATCTGTGTTATTTATAAGCTTTTGCTAAAAACCATTGAAAACTTTTCAATCTGTGCACTGTTTGCAAACTATCCTGTTCAAATCATCAGTATTCATCATATGTGTTAGCTCAAATGACTTGGCTCTTTGCAACCTGCTTGGATGCCTGAGATACATTCACAGGAAAATAATGAATAGTATTTGTTCAGTGCAATCTGTTTAACATTCAGAAACGTTTTCCAGATAGGGAAACAGTTCTCCAATTTTAACCTGTTGAATAGAAGAGCTCTAAATTAGAATCTAAATTAGATTGGATTATTCTGAAATATATTAATGAATATTTTACTTCGTCCAAAATATGCAGTAAAATATTTAAAACAGTAGGCCTGACCCATGCTAAAAAACTAGAAAAAACTAGAATAAACTTCGGTGTACAGTATGAATAATGACAGAAACTTCATGTAGCAGGATTTCTCTCTGCGTTCATATTATGTGCATTTACAATATTAGCATTTTTCATTACTGTAATACCTGACATCACAGAGTTGTATAATCTTTACAAATGACTGTTCTTGAAGACCCAAGATCCAACAGCAATAAAACATGTGGGTGTCTACTCAGTTCACATAAACTAGGCTTAACATAAAGCAAAGATTAACTTTACCAGATCCAACTTTTCCCCAACTACTGGTTCACTAGACTGCTCCATTCCCAACACCATGCTCTGAATTTTTTTTTAAATGGTACCTTCTGAAAGCTATTAATTCCAATCAAACACAATCCAAAATTTTTTTTCAATATTTGAAATTAAAATTTTCTTAAGGCTTGTCATGGAGTAATCTAGTTTTGTTAATTTTTATTAATTTTCATTCATTTAATTTCATTCATAAATTGCACAAATGCTTTTGACATAATAACTTCATAATGGCAATAATGTGGAATATCAAAGATGGTTTTTTGAAGAAATTTAAATTTACTCAGTTCTTAAAAGAATTGTGTTTATGCACTACTTTTGCAATTTTTTACCAAAAGCAGTTTGTGTAGAAGTTCTGTCACAAAGAAAAAAGGAAGGGCTTTCATAAGGGAAGAAGTATGTTTTGACAGTTGCTTGAAAAGAAGAAAGAAATTACAGTGCCACAAAATGAGAGTGGCAAAGTGCTGAGCTTTCAGAAACAATGTGGAGATTGTATTGAAGAGGATGATACAGAGTAAAGAAGACACCTAGCTGAAGAGTGGAAGCTGGACAGAAAGTGTTTTTTGGTATGGTAATCTGTTGAAATTCTCAAAAAGTGAATCAGAACTCTATTTTAATAGAATATGAATGATTTATACATATTTCACAACCCACTCTCAAGAAACATAAGGAAAAAAACCTTGTTTTAACCTTTTGACACGTTCAACTCCACATCACATTTCTGCTGTGAAATTTTAATGTTCTTTCCGGCTTATCTCCATCTGCAAAATGATTATGGCAAGTACCTGAACCTCTTTAGCTAATCTTACAACAGCTCTTTTTATTTGTTCTGCTCTGTGGTTTTTGCAAGTAAAGTACACAGTCAGCACCATTGAAGTTGCTGTTTGAAGTCAGATGCCTCGCACCTTTTTTCTGGTGGCAATAACTATATATAGTCTAGTAAATAGAAGATATAAAAGCAGAAGTGTAAGTGGAAAACCTTGATCTATGCAGTTTCTGGGAAGCATTTAGGCATTAACTCAGGAAGGAATAGTGTGGAAATCTTGCATATTCTTTCATTGTTCATTTCCTCACTTTCTAAAAATATTCCTTTGCTTCATCCTTAAGCCAAGCGTGATGAGGGCAAGGTAAGCCAGCATGAAATCAGAGGATGCTTTTCTTTTTCAGAACTAAAATATCCAAATAGATCAGTATGTACTGACATACATAACTGAGGATCTGGGTTGTGTTCAAGGAAGCTGTGAGCTGGGGGCGGTTTCTTTGGAAGTGGAAGAAGATTCATGTAACTTTGGGGAAGAAGCACTATTTTGGGAAATGGCTCTTTCATCTTCAAGGAGTAGAGAATTTGGAGACTCCCATTGCTCTGAACAAACCCCAGTATCCAACAATAACCAAATCTTTTTTAAGGGCTTTTTTCCCATAATACATTCTGCATGTTTGTCTTCTCTTTTATCCATGTACAAATGAAGACTACAACGATTATTCTTTTTTCTATTCCTTTTTTCCTTCAATGAAACAAGTAAATCAGAACTATTTTTAAAATTTATTTTCCCCCTTCTCTGTTCCCTCTGAACTTCATTTGACAGGTCTCCAAGCTTGCTTTCTCATCTTCTGTAAATAAAACAAAAGGATTTCTGATACACTTACATAAGATGCACAGGGAACAAATTCCAGAGGAGACAATCACAGATGTCCTCAGTATGGAAGACTACATTTGGCTTAAGTTCCAGAATTAATGACTGTGCAGTTAGTTATTGTTAAAATTGGTTTTACTGCCAAATCTGTTAAAAAGCACCAGTAATTAAGCTTGAAAATATTTTCTTCCTATATAAGTTAATGCAGTCATATCTTAGGAGTCAACATGCATCATGATTTGATTGGTACAGCCCAGATTTTATTGCCATCTTTGGCTATTCTTTTCAAATAATTGAAACGCCTTAGTGTTTTCATTTGATCAGTTAAATTTTTGGTTACTGAAAAAATTAGATATTCTGATGCCAAGTAGATGTAGCTTATGTATAACAGAAATGGATAATTTAGTGGAATGACTGTTCTGGATGTTGAACAGTGCTTGGAGAGATAAGCTAAGGACCATGACACAGTCAAAGCTGTTCTTTGAAGTACTAATGAAGCTCCTTCACCACAGCATAATGAAAGAAATTGGACTTAAATTACTCAAAGAAACCTTTCCTAATAAGAGAGAGGAATGTGTTACAGTTGAATCGGATATTGACCTGTTAAAAAAAAAGTCTCCTTTTCAAACTAGTTTCTTTGGACTAGAAATTATAGAACGNCAATAAACCAAAATACAGCTACCACAAGAGTCGCTTGTATCTTTTCACTCACCATGGATGTAATTCTGGACTGAGTTGGCCAAGCTGAAGCTCAACCTGCCTTCTTAGTAGGCAATACTTAGCAAGACTCCTGAAGAGAAGCCTGCTGCTGAGATCGCCTCACTCGCATGGTGTAATCCTCCTGGTTGCTGTCTAAAGGCTAGCCGGGGTGGAATCGGACCAAGAACCAAACCAGAAATTACTTCAAAGGACCTAGAGGGATCATTGGAATCCAACTCCTGGCACTGCACAGGATACCCCAAGAGTCACATCATGTGCCTGAGAGCATTGTCCAAATGCATCTTGAACTCTGTCTGTCTTGGTGCCATGATCACTTGTCTGGGAAGCCTCTTCCAGGGCTCAACCAGCCTCTGGATGAAGAACCTTTTGCTAATATCCAACCTAAATCTCCACTGCCAGGATAAGACTTCTCAGATTCCTATTGCGGGCCACCAGAGAGAAGAGATTGGTATGTGTCCCTCCTTTCCCTTCAGGAGGAAGTTGTACACTGCAATGACATGTCCCTTCAGTCTCCTCTATTCTAGGCTCAACAAGCCAGGTGACCTCAGAGGCCCCTCATATGAATCTCCCTCTAGACCCTTCTTTGTTGCCCTCCTTTGGATGCTAAATGAAATAGATGTGTTCTGCAAGGCTGCTAACAAACGCTCATGCTGGGATATGCAGGTCAAAGCCACAGCAGGCTGTGTAAGCCACGGGAGGGCTCAACTCAGTTAAGATTATAATGATGGCAGAAACCGTAGAGCTCCTCCTCCTTACTCTGCTCACATGAGGAAGGCAAGACACTTGCTTAAAAAACATTATACCCTGACACACCAGGGGTACATGAGATTATTAGATTTAAACTAAGACAGATTTCATAGCTGGGTTTGAGTGGTTTTTTGTGACGGTGCTTTTATGGGTTTATACATTTATAAGGGTTTGATATATAGTTTTGTTAACTTTCATATATACTCTCTGTAAATAGACTGTTCTAGTCTCCCCCCCCCTTTCCCATTTGGTTACTCCTGACAATGTCATCCCTGCCCTCAGCTGTATCCCCTCCTCGGACCCCTCCTCCCTTATTCCATATTTGTATCCCAGCTCCCCCCTTCTTCTAGTCCTTTCCCTATCAATCCAAAGTTACTTGGTCCTGGATAGGGTTGAGTAGAAGGCCTCTGGCTTCTGCCCCTGTCTGTTACCTCCAGATCCCACCTTCCCTTGTCCCTAGTTGGTCCTTTACCTTTCCCCTCCCATCAATCACACCCCCTAGAAAAGGTTGAGCCCGAGAGTCCTGGGTGCTCTCTGCAGTAGGCTCCCATTGGGACCAAACCCCCAATAAACTGAACTCTGTTCTACCTACTCAGAGAGACATTTTCTGCTTCCTTTAGCAAGCAGTGGCTACAGGTCCTTCATCCTGGAGTGCTGTTTAGGTAAAGGGCGAACTGGCCACACTCAAGAAGCCTCTTGCGAGGTGTGTGGCAGGGCGTACCACCTAACTAGTGGCTCCAGAGTCGCCGGAGTGCCCGAGCTCTAAAGAGGAGAGATGTTTGGTGCTCTGGTGCCCAGACATCTGCCCCGTGGCGCTCAAAGGTGGCTGCGAGCTAGCCTGGGCTAAAGCAGAGTCTGAGGAGAAGCCACCAGAGAAGGCACAGTAGTAGTTTTTTGTTGTTTTGGTGGGGGTTTGGGTGGGGGTTTTTCATGCTGGGTTTTTTGTTCCTTTGTTTGTTTTTTCCATTGCTATTGTTGTTGCAAAACTGGAACATTTTATGAGTGTCTGGTGTAAGGGTAAGACTCAATCCCAAGTCCAACACTCAGAGACCCTGTGAACTAATAAGTCCCAAGAGTCAGCCAAAACTGTTTACAGAACCACTCATCTTCCGACTTGAATTGTGTAGCTCTCTTTCTCTTCCTGTTAAAACTTTGATGAATTTCCCCTTGAACAGCTGCATGGAAGAAATATTTGATGGAAGGCTTGATTTCAAACTGATGCAATAGACTTCAAACTAGTTTTCCATAACCAAGGTCTTGCTAATTACCCTATAGCTTCTTAATGTCTGCAAATAAAACATTTATACAGGTTTCAAATTGCTCCTCTTGAAGGCTGGATATTAATTAAGTTTGTTCCTATGGAAGCACCTTAAGCATCTCTGCCCACTCACTTTCTTATTTGTTTATGCACTTGCACTATAAAAATAGTTCATTAAAAGAAAAATGGAAATCATGTTCAGATGCAAAATAAAGTCTCCTCAGTTACCGAGCTTGAAATGCTGCCATAAAAAGCAATGCTTTCTAATGAGACACATTTTGTAATGTTCAATGAAAGGTAAAATGAAGACTCAAAAAATGATAGATCATAAAAAAGCCCATACTTAATGCAGCACAAGGGAGAGAGATTCATGGTTCTGTTGCATGCACATTAGGAAGTGTTTTCTGTGGCATATGTGCTTTAACTATTTTAGGTGCAGATTCATTTTTTTTTTTAATTCCTCATGTTATCGCTCAATTACATCTCTTTCTTAATACTTTAAATATGAATATATGTGATGTGTGTGATACGTACATATGCATTTGTCACATTCAGGTGGACAGCTAGACAGCATTCTCTGTTTTAGCATTTTCTAAATTTCTACAAATATGCTTTTTTCTTGGGTTTTGGTTTTCATTTTCTTTATTTATTTTGCTAATGGCTATGATTTTATTTGAGATCCACTGAATAGGGCATCTCACAAATCCCATCGCCATGGCAGGTAAAAGATCCTTGGAGACATTCAAAACTTGACATGACTCTTAACAACCTGGTGTAGTCTAACCACCTCTGCAATCTCTGAGTAAGAGTTTGGATTAGAGACCTCCAAAGGTCCCTTCCAACCCCAATTATCCTGTGATACATTATTTTCTGTAGGCCAACTGGGACAGTGCTAGTATAAAGTTAACAAGACTAAATTACCTATATTATTTTGGAGGGGAAAAATTTAGCAGCCTTTGCCCAAAATGCAAAGGCAGACATCAAGTCAAGTCTTCTGTAGAAAAGACTTGAACGGATTGTCTCAATTCTTATAATTTAAAATTAATAAGAGAATTATAAGATTTAAATTGTTCATGACACATTAAAAATGAGTGGACTTCAGAGACAACTGACTGATAATAAAAGAAAGCAATAGCGAGATTATGAATAAATAAAGTGAAGGTAATTCTTTTTGCTCAGAAAGTCTTTCAGTGAGACTAAGAGAAGTGTGGGGGCAAGTGTGTGGATCTAGGCTAGGAAGCTGTTACTATTTGGCTCCAAAAGATACATATCCAATCTTTTAGATGACTGGTGAAATATGTATTCATTCTCCCTTGTTCTAGTCACTAGAACAGAGCAACTTCAAACAAAAACCTTCTGCTCAACCAAATGAATTGATATGTGTCAAACACTGCAAAGACTGGAGTTTCTACCACAGAATCAGAGAATATGCTGAGTTGGAAGGGACCCACAAGAATCATCGAGTCCAACTCCTGGTGCTGCAGAGAATCATTCCCAAAAGTCACACCTATGCATGAATTCTTTCCTCTAGTATATCATGTAAAGAATATAGGTACCCTTTCTAACTGGCTGTATGCTCCACATTGAAGTTTGTGTCCTAAAAATTCAGTGTATAATTAACTCAGAATTTAGAAAAAACATTTCTATGAATTTATTATAAAGTCAACATGGTTTGGTAGTCTTAAAGGCCAGATTCTGTCCAGAAGTTAAGCTCTTCAGCCCTCAGTAAGACATTCGAGAAATCTGCACAGAAAACTCTCAAGAGGAAGTAAAGCTTTTTAAAGGAACTAAAAGATCTGGGAAATTACTGTAATGGAATTTGAGAACTTTAATTTATAATTAAAAGTTATAGTTTATAATTAAAAGTTATAGTTTATAATTAAAAGAGACCCATCAGATTAAGAAGATTATTTTTGTAGCTATTCAAACCTAATTCTTGCAGTTCATTTCATCTTTTGTTTTCACTAAAGATACTGGCAGGGAAATAAGATCATATCAGCAGAAGTAAGTGATGACTAAAAAATTTGGATTCATTATCCAGGTAGTAGATTATTGGATTAAAATACAAAAGAATTTTGTGCCCATGAAGACTGGAAAAACTGCCATAGCATAAACTCTGGAGGAAGGGTTAGAAGTTTTGAAACTCTGTTATAAAACTAAGTCTTCTTGACAGGAAAAAAAAAAAAAGAGAGGGAAGATGTAAAGGTAGTAACTGGCTCACAATGACTGTGACCCACAAGAGCCAGGCTGTCAGGAGAAAACATGCTTTAGGGATGTTTTAGGTGGGATTTCTCCATGTAAAGAGGGAAATTTTGCTGCCAATGTGAGCGACTTGAAATACAATTTACACCTCTCATAAGCATTATTCAAGACAGGAATTTAAAATTATAGTATGGTTACTGGAATGGAAAACTAGAGAAACTATGGCAAAAAAATTATCTAAAAAATTCCTTCCTTCAGACTAGCAAAATGAAAGCTATCAGAGGATGTAATTATCACTTATAAATACCCACAAGCAGGTAAATTCCAGGAAGAGATAGAAACCAAAGGACAAACGGAGTATAAATTGATCATAAATATTGTTAGGCAGGGAACTGGAAGAGGCCTTGGAGGAAGAAGATTAGTGCAGATCAGCTGTTCACTTGGAGTAGTGGCTACAGATCACTTAACTACTTTTAAGAGGGAGTTTGATAAATGCATGACAAGTGTGATATGACAAGACTTCCTGTGATGATTGAGGGCTGGAACTGGTTGCCCAGGAGATCAGTTCCTAAGTGGATAGATAATTGGTGGAGACAAGAGGGCATAAGCCAAGCAGTACATAGTGTTGGGACCTGGACAAAGAGAAAGCCAGAGGCTGGAATTCATTTACGCATTTAGGAGGTAGATATATGTTTAAGAGAGTCTTTTATGTTCACCCTGTAGACAACGCAGAGGAATCGGCAATTTCAAAGGGCAATTCATCCCACCAAAACAGAAGCACATAAGACCAGGGGAGGTGATTCTGTGCAACTTGCTCTAGGTGAACCTGCTTAGCAAGGAGGTTAGTCTAGATAATCTCTGAGGCTTTTTCCAGAGTCAGCCATTCTGTGATTCTTGTGAAGAGAATTATGTTTTTCTAGATCCTTCTTGGTGGAAAATGGCAAGAACATAAAAGGCAATCTTACATATCCAAGCCTGGATTTTCAATGGCTATAGTTAGTCGAGATTAATCTTGCCATATCTAAGAGAAAATGTGTGAATAAATGGGGAGATATAGAGGGAGATGTGAGAAATTCTACTGCATAGAGGAAAATAAGGGCAGTGATTTAGCCTAATTCCTGTAGTTTTATAATGACCTTGATATTTCTTCAGCATATAAATTACATTTGCAAGCGATTATCTTGGCAATAGAAGTGAGTTGATAATGACAGTGTGTGCCTCAGTGAAGTCCTGTTAAAGATGTGTGTTGGAACGGTTCAAAGGTGAATGTTTCATCTAAGGTTATGAAAATTATCCTCTTCTGTTTTTCTGTCAATGTTTCTTAAAGTTACAAAGCTGTTGCTACCTAATTTTTCAATGTATTTGATCTGAGGAAACAGGGAATTTATAAATATATTTCAAGAAATAAAGTTTTGGATTGACTAACTGTTCTCTACCACATTTACTATAAACCCACAACTTATTCATGTTAATTTGAGTGCTGAGTTCTAAAAAATTCTGTGATTTATTCTCTGGTATATTCACAGAATCAAGGGTTGGGTTGGAAGGGACATTAAACGTCATTTAGTTCCATTTTCTCTGGGATACTTGAAGGGGGTCTATAAGAGGCCTGAAAAGGGACTTTTGATTAGGGCATGCAGTGATAGAACAGGATGTAATGCCTTTAAACTGAAAAAGAGTAAGTTTAGATTCAGGATTTGGAAAAAATTCTTTCCTGTGAGGGTGGTGAGACATTAAAACAGGTTGTCCAGAGAAGTTGCAGATGCCTCATTCCTGGAAGTGTTTAAGGCAGGTTGGACAGGACTTTGAGCAACCTGATCTGGTGGAACATGTCCATGCCCATGACAGGGGGGTAGGAACTGGGTGGTTTTTAAGATCCTGCAAACCCAAACTGTTCTATGATGATTCTATGATTCTTATTGCCCTTGGCATCCCTGGCTAGAATTATTTCTATAAGGGTGTTAACTTTCCTATCTTAATCCCTGGCTGCTTGGAGAATTTCTCTGTATTCCTCCTAGGTTACCTGTCCTCACTTTGACCCTCTTTAGGCTACCTGTTTTTGTTTAAGTTTGTCCAGGATCTCCTTGTTCATCCATGTGAGTGTCCTGGCACTTTTGCCTAACTTCCTCCTCATTATGATACGTTGCTCTCAAGGTTGGAGGAGGTGATCCTTAATATTCACTAGCTTTCTTGGGTCTCTGTTCCCTCCAGGGCTTCATCCCATGATACTATACTGAACAGATCCCTGAAGAGGCCAAAGTCTGCTCTTCTGAACTCCATGGTAGTGTGCTGTGCACACTCCACACTGCCCTAAGGATCTTGAACCCCATCATTTCTTGGTCACTGCAGTCAAAGCTGCCCTTGAGCTTCACATTCCTCACCAGCCTCTCCAACATATTCCAGGAACCTCCTACATTGCTTATGCCCTGCTGTGTTGTCCCTCCAAGAGATATCAGGGTGCTTGAAGTCTTCCATGAGGACCAGCACTTATGAATATGAGACCACACCTATCACCTATGTGTCTTTTTAGGGTCTCATCTGCTTGGTCTTTCTGGTCAGGTGGCCTGTAGCAGACCCCCTGTATAATGTCACCTGTCCCTGCTTGCCCTTTAATCCTCACCTACAGGCTCATGGTCAACTCCTCATCCATCACCAGATGAGCTCCATGCACTCCAGCAGGTCATTGACATAGAGGGCAACACCACCTCCTCATCTCTCCTGCTTGCTCTTCCCAAAGATCCTGTATCCTTACATTCTAACACTCCAGTCATAGGAGCCATCCCACCACATCTCTATGATGCCAATAAAATCATAGCCTGCAGGCTTGTGCACTTCTCTAACCCCTCTGGTTTATTCCCCATGCCAATTTACTGGCTGGAGTGGATGAAATTCCTATGTGCTGCCCTTCGAGGGCCCTTCTGCTGACCTCTCCAGTCTCTGGGCATCTCCTGCTGGCACTGGCATCCAGCTGGTGGTAGTGGGATGATTGAGGTCCCTTCCCCTGCCTTATTAGAGGCAATTACTATAATACAGAAAGAGTTCTTACAACTGTGATTTGCAATTTCCTCCAAACCACACGGTCATCAAAGTTTGTGAGACACATGAATGAACAATTTCAAATGCATGCCAAATTGGGCAAAAAGACCAGGGGTAAGATCAATGGCAAATACCAAAGAAAAGGAAAAGTGTTTCTTTCTTATGTAAAGGAACAGTGATTCTTAGCAAAGATCATTAAACATTGTATTATTCCTGCCATACCATGCAGATGAAAGCTTTCTATTTCATTTCTGTGGGGAGTTGTTTGTCTGTGAGTATTCTTGTCTTAGCTGTGACCAAAAGCCAGTTCAAATTGAAAATACCTGCCACACAAGCACACATATGCACGCCCTTTGTCCTGTCACATCTTCTAAAGGTCACACTCTTCACCTGTGAAATATTGCATCTTCCTACCTCCCACACTGACCTTATGCAAACCATTCAAATTGAAGAACTACTGATATCTCCAGGCAATGGCTGAAATACAGACTGTTACTATCTCCCAAGGCAGATGCTAATAGCAGTGGTTTGTCTCTTGTGTCAGGTGGTAGAAGCCAACAAATAAAACATCTGCCATTGCTTTCCATGGTTGCCTTCACCTTGGCACAAATTATATGTAGTCCCAGCTGAAGTGATACAATCCCTCATGGAAGAATTGGGCTCTTCTCACCAAGAAGGTTAAAAATCACAAACTTCATGTTCTGACCATCACAAGTGATGCCTCAACTATATCACTCTTCCTTTCAGTGAAGAAAGTATTGGGATTTTGTAATTTTAGAGATAAAGAGATTGAATAGTGATGTGTAAGGTACTGCTGCCACATTAACTTATGCCACTATTTCCGCTTCCCTTGCAAGCAATAATTGATGTATAAAATAAATATGAAACTTGTTTGTATGCCCCATGTCTCTAGGTAACACACACTGCTATCTCAGATGGAGTTTCTTGTCCTTAAAGAAGTGGATGTCCAGCTGGTTTCCTAGAGTTTTTCCCTTACAAATGGCCATTAAAATGGAATATTTGCTGCACTGAATTTACTGATCGTAGGCAAAGCTGGCTTGGTTGGGTTAGTTTGTTGGCACATTTGCATTCTGCAGCAGACAGAGGTTTGTTTTAATTACTTAGAAGTGTTGCATGCACACAAATCATTACCAACCATTTGCTTGTAATGCAGACACGCTAGGGGAAAAGCTTCTGCCAAGCGAGTATGACTGGGCCAGTATTTTACTGTGATGGATAACTTGCAACTGAAAAATCAGAAGGTCTTATTACTTTTTTGATTGTTTTTGGCCTCCCAACTCCCCCTAGCATTCTGGGTTATATATTTGACCTGAACATCTTCAACAGAATGAGAAAATGAGAGGATTCCCTTCACGCATGTAACCTTCCCTCCAGCACTGGAGCTGCCTGTTTTAAATGTTTCAGAACAAAGGAACACAGATTAGGTAGAACAACTGCAAAAAAGTAAAGCTAGTGTTCAAAGCCATTTTTCCTGTTCTAAAACTTTGTTCAGTGTTCACTTATACACAGATAGAGTCATAGAATGGCTTAGATTGGAGAAGATCTTTAAGAACATCAAGTCCAACTGTTAATCCAGCACTGCCAAGACCACCACTAAACCGTGTCCAGAAGTGCCATATGTACACAACTTTTAAATATCTGCAGAGATGGTGACTCAATCACTTCCCTGGGCAGCCTCTTCCAATGCTTGAGAACACTTTTAGGGAAGAAATTTTTCCTGATATCCAATCTATACCCCCGTGTCACAACTTGAGCTGAGTTCTTCTTGACCTATCTCGTTATGTTGGAGAAGAGGACAACATTCACCTTGCTGCAACTTCATTTCAGGTAGTTGTAGAGAATAATAAGGTCCCCCTCGAACCTCCTTTTCTCCAGGCTAAACATCCCCAGCTCTCTCAGCTTCTCCTCATATGACTTACTCTCTAGACCCTTCACCGACCGTGTTGTCCTCTGGACACGCTTCATCACTGCAATATCTTTCCTGAAGTGAGAGGCCCAGCAGTTAATTCAGGATTCAAGCTGCAGCCTAACAAATTCCAAGTACAATCACTGGTCCTGCTGGTCACACTATTGTTGATACAAGCCAGGATGCCCTTGGCCTCCTTGACCACCTGGGAACACTGTAGGTTGAAGATGGACAGTGGTTAGACAGCGCCTGGAGTAACCACCAGTGATAACGGATATATCGAATTAGTGTTCAGACATTTGATCTGCAGTCATGACAGTTGTACAAACACAAACTAAATGGTTGTGCCTACTGAGAGTCATGTACATGGTTCTGACTTTTTTCTTGATGGATGAGACATAAAAGTTGGATGACATAAACAAGAGGACTAGATGGAAGGGAAAAGGAAAAGCTTTTGGCTGGAACAAGCTGCAATAATACCCGCCAGCTGTGTGCTCAGTGTTCAATCCACTGGTAGCAGAAAGCAACACCAGCTCCAGTTTACTGCATAGAGAATCTCTGATGTGATAGTCATGAACTTCCCAGCCACACACGTTTTTTTTTTCCTCACAGCCTGCATTTGTTTAGGTCTTCTGCCACATTGGAGGTTGGTTGGGGTCAGACTCAGTGCAGAGGCTCAGGAGAGGGAGCCATTTGGGCTGGACCACTTAATTTTTTTGGAGGAGATGGACATGGTCAGACTTAGCACTGCATAATGGATTATTGCAAGTCATTGGAACTGCGGTAGCTGATTGTGTGCATCCTCTTAATTCATTGCATTTTTTCTTCACTAGAATTCAGGTTTGGTTAAAAGACTGTGGGGTAAGAGCATGAACAGATTTTTGCTACAGGCAGGAAACGTGTTGTACCAAATCTGACCGGCAGAGAAACTGTTCTGTTGTGGAGCAGCAGCAGGATAGTCCACAGTACTCAGAGTAACTGCAGAGGTTGTGTTTGGGCAAATGAATTTTATTCCCAAAATAACTGACCCACAGCAAAATTCCTTTGCACACTTGAAGGACTCCACTGCATTTAAAACATCAGGGTTTATAGGAGACTTCTGATTGCCCAGTGCCCAGTGCTTAGAGAGCATCCAGAACATGGGGGGGCACATGAATTTGGAGATCTCCTCTATGATGCTTAATGTGATAAACACCAAGTTTCAAAATGTAAAACCTCAAATGAAGCCCTGCTGTGTCTATTTCAGATCTTAAATCTTTAGAACACTCCTCTTTGCCCTGTCATGATATTTTAGCACTTCAAGATTACTTTTCCTCATTGTTTCAGCAACATTCAATGATGCGACAGGCATGAAAACTTTCAATTAACTTTATGTAAGTCCTTCCACTAATTCCAATAAAAATGTAAATCACCATTAACAATTCCTTTGCATGGTTAAATATGAACAAGGAGCAGAATAACACTTCTGTTTTAATAGCCTAGAATAAAAATAAGGGTGTACTATGCTGATCAGAGATTTGAAATAAATGTACCTGCTCTAAAATCTAGGCAGCAGTTCACTGTACAAGTATGATATTTAATCACAGCAGGGTGGTCAGGCTTCTGGGAATGTTATAACTGTGTTAAGACTAAAAATAGAGATGAGTTAGTACTAAAATACCAATCTGCTTTTTCAGTGGTGTGTACTCAAATGTTAAGCACCTTAACCTAGTGCCTTAAAGACATGTGGTTTGAATATTTATTATATGCAAAAGGATGATAACATTTCATGTAGTGATTGCCTCTGATACACTGTTAGCTGGTGGTAGAGCTTTTTTATTTTCTCTTATCAAGCTCTTTTTCATGTGGGGAAACAAACTCTTTAGATCAATTTGAGCTGGATTTTTTACTCATGCAATCTGTCTGTCCTTGGGTGGCCTCCAAGGTGTGTGCAGAGCTTGAAGGGAGTTTGCGTACCAAGCCAAAGTCAGAAGAATGGATGGAAAGACAGGAAGAAAAAGGGATGAGGTTGCCTGAGATTGTTCCCAAACTTGCTTTTCATCAAACAGGGAAAAGATAGCTACGATGTGCTCTTGTATAGGGACAACCATGCCTTTAGGATCTCTGATGTGCTTCATAGAGCCATTAGCACTGTGTGCAGCTTTTGGCAGGACCACTGGCTTGCAGGAGGTGTGGAGAAAATATCCTTAGGGGCTGCAGCTGATTGCAGTAATAATCCTTTTCCAGGGAAGATAGAAGTACATTTGTCCCCTCTTCTCCAAGTCAGTTCTCAAATTCCTGCACCCTCTTCTCCCTTTGTGGTGGCAGAACATTTGAGCTGCCTGACTGTAATTAGAACTTCACTGCCAATACAAAGTAAGGAGCAGCACTTTGTTGGTGGCTCATGAAATTATGTGGGATAGAGCAGAGTCATGTAGGTGGTTCTGAGTGGAGCTGCCAGGACCAACTAGCAAAATGACTCTCTCTGTAGGAAATGAGGAAAGAGGGGTTTATTCCATGTTAAAAAGGAAATTACAGAAACCCTAAATTGCTCTTTTGTGGAGCCTTCATCTGGTATGTTCTGGTGAAAACAGAATTATACGTGTTCTGTCTGGTAAGAAATAATTTCATCTTACCACTCTACTATCTATGAGTCCTGGAGATAGGACCCAGTTTGGGAATATCTTGAGGAAACTGTCAGGCCTTGGACATATATAGTATGAGTCTCTAAGTTCGTGCAGTGGGAAGCCCAAGGAATGTGCTTCATTAGGAGTTTCTTACAACTTTCCAGAGGCAGTACTGGAACTTCAGGAGGATTAATACTGCTAACTACTTGAGGGACCAGAGTTCAACACATTTAGTGGTGAAAAAATTGCTAAGGTCACTTCTACTGCAATCATCCCATTTTATGTTTCCTCTGGCAGACCTTTCAGTGAAAAAGCACATCTCCATGTTGCTACATGATGACATTTCTCCCCTAAGTTTCTTTTAACTCAAGGTTAGTATTTAAATGAGGCATTGTAGTTCTCTTACTTGTGAATTTTTTAACATTTGCAAAGAACCACAAATACATTTAGCTTCGGCCTGAGTATCAGTTTTTCTGCCTGGTCTTTAAATGGGTCTGTGTCTTTTGTCTAGTGTTGTCTAATGTTTATTGCTCACTACACAAATGTTATTGATTTCTGTGCTATATCTGGTTAAGGAAAGAGAGATTTTGTGTCTTCAATTGCTTTTTGAAGTGAAGATACATGATCTTCAGCTGCATCTTTTCTGTACCTGTTGCTTTGTCCCATCTCTAGATGAGGCTTCCCTATGGTACCTGCAGGTTGAGCCTCTTTTGGTGTTGGGCTTGCTCCATCCCTTCCAGTATGTCCTACAAGTCCCAATAAAGCCCTAACTTTCTTCTCAAAGGTTCTTTCTGGCATTGCGACTTTGCTTTGGGTTAGGTCTGAGATAGGCATTGGGAATGGTTTAGAAGATGTTCCCGTGGAGTCCTGCTCTATAATTCTCATCAGCAACTCAGTTTGCTTCCAGAAACACATTTTCTCCATTTTCTTCCATAATTTGTGAGCCTTCACAGACCAAAATAGAACAGAATAGACTATTTCAGTTATACTTACGTTATGACACCCAGACAACATGCAGTGTCCCAAAAGCATCACTGAAGAGATGAGTGACAGAGCTGACTCTGAACTCCCCTTCTGAGATGTTTAATCCTCTCTGTTGACCTAAACTGACTCAATTATTACCTAACTTAGATGGCTGGAAACATTCTGCTCTTGTTAAGCATTACAACAGATGCCCAGAGTAATCCATTTATACATGTCTCTTTCTTCCACAGCAATAAGTGGGGATTTTAAAATTCCTGTCTCTAATGGATGTTTTTAGGATATCATGGGGTGCTTTGCTGACTGTTTTAGAGGAGCTGTATAATAGCTGAGATTGATGTGTGTTGACAAAAGGGATCATACCCTGAATTATTATTCATATTACAGTGAGATGTGGAGTGCTTAGCTCCATTGTGTTAAATCATGCATGAAGTTAAAAAAAGAGAAGATTGCTGCTTTTTGTAGTCTTGGAATAAAACAAGCAAAAGATACAACAAATTGAGGGGGAATGTTACCTGGTGATCGTGAGATAGTCATGGTCACTGTGATTACTGGACTGTTGAAAGAATGTTCTCATTTTACACATCAGAAACTATTTGCAGAAATTATGTGGGAGAATTTTTAACATAAATTAAAATTGAGTTCATCTGTACTCATAGGGAACAATTCACGAAAATGAAGGATCTAAATTTGTTAAATAAATTATTCACTTGGAAGTAATTGCCAGCCTGACTTTTTCTGATGTCCTTCATGGCACTGAGGTATGAACTCATAGCTCAAAGACACTCAGGAGTAAATTTAGATGTAACTGAAGAACAGCATTCTCCACTTAAATGGGGTGTTTCAGCATATCTTTCAGCATGACCTCACTCACAGCAATGTGCTGACACTGTAACTTCATTACTTCTCAAAATAACTAGTTTCATGAGCAGATGAACAAAAAAGCCTACTTTCCTGTGTATTACTAAGTGGAAGTGGATGCCTTAATTTTTAGTGAGGTCAGGTTGCAATGACCTGTAGGGTCTCATTCAAAGTTTTTCTAAACAGTCAGTCAATTGAGACACACACAGATGCATAATCATAGTCGCACAGCATAATGGCTTCAGCCTTGTTTTCTTGAGAAATCAGACAGAAAATGTCAAAAACTCCCCACTATTTCTTCCAGTCCTCACAATTTTATTTTTCTCCTCTGCACTGTACCTGTTAGTCATTTGAGTGACTGAATTTCCTACCTTCTTTATAAGCTCTCTTTCAATAAGTGCAGACTTCATGTCTTGCACTTCAATTGGTCGTATGACTTCACCATATGCTTCTTCTTGAATTAAATATCTGAAGAGCAGAAATAAAGAAGAAAAGAATAAGAAAAGCATGGGCTAATCTCAAGTTCTAAACAGATTTCAAAGGAAATGGTTAATAAATGATGATAAATAGTGAAGAAAGCAACCTGGACTAGAGGTTAGGATTGTGTTAAATTATCCAGTATCTTTCTTATGGGAAAACTAGGCATGAACAGTGTAATGTATTTCCCACAGACCTGAATGCAAATTAGCTTTATAACTGGAGAAATGGAGATGCCTACAGTATTAAAAGAGCTTGCAGAGAAGTAACTAACTGGTTGCAATGACAATGAATTATCAGTACCAGTGGATGTTATTAACTGAGTTACTCAAAGATACATTTTGATACTAATCATGTTTGATATTTTTTTCATAGCTTGGCATAAAATTGAGGGTTTGAGAATAACATTGTCTTATGATAGTAATGACACACACCCCATGCAAAGGAAGTTGGGTCTACCATGACTGAGGTAGGTGTTGGATGACCTAGAAGATTGCAGGGTGAGAAATAAAATCAGAATAATACCCAGGTCATGCAGGACTGAAGGCAGGAACTCTGGCAATGTGGCAGAGCTCATTGAGTGGAAATGACAGAGGAGGAGTAAATCATAGGTTTTTGCAAATTAATCATGAAGTATCAAGTTGGCAAAAACATGGGAAGAGCATTAAAGGGTGCTTGTGTCTCAGGGTGTTTCTGCTGAGCAGGTTTGGTAGACATAGGGAATTAGAGAGTGCTGAAATTGTGTTATCTTCATGCTGAATGCAAATGAAATTCAGATGGAACTTACTTCAGTGCTGATGTGAGTGAAGAGCCTTTCTTAATTGGAGGGAATGAAAGAGCTGGGCTGGCTCAGACAGGTAAAACACAGTCTGACTGGAGGTGAATTTGTGTCTTAGCTACCCAGGTGTTTAGTTTCCTGTTGTATTGTAGGCAACAATGTGGACAAGAGAGTAGATGTAACATGATGAGAAATGCATTTGGGCTGGAAACTGACAGAGAAACAAAATTTCAAAGAAACAAAATTTTTCAGAATGAGAAATGGATAAGTATCAACCTGATTTTTTTAATGAGGTTGGTATATTGCAGCTATGAGTATAAGGGATCTGGATTGCTGACATAAAACAGTGTCATAAAAGACTTTCATGTAAATGTTTTAATTTTATACTGTGTCTCTGTAGTGCCAGTAGATTAGTTGGGTGGGAGTTTTCACGAAGTCTTCTATTTATTAGTGTGCAGACCATTTATTGAATTTCACCCTTTGCCTTTTGCAAAGGCACTTGTGAATGGAATTGGACTTCCTTGTGTATTTTTTGCTTATGATCGCCTCTCACAGGAGAGAAGATAAGCAAGGCATGACTCAACCACTGTTTTTGGTGACAAGTCTCACATGTTGTGCTGCTTCTGATCAGCACAAGGTCAGTGGTGAAGAACCTCAGATTTTCTCAGGAAGGCAGAACTGAGTATGGGGGCTGTGCGTGTCATGTGTTATTCTATATGAATATCAAATGTGTATGCTGCAAAGCTCCTGCTTGCTTTGACTACCAGTCACCATAGGCATTCAGTAACTGTAAGGGCATATGTATAAAGACAACTAGGAATTAGTAGTTATTCCTGTAACAAATCTCCATTTAGAGGTTTAGTGGACATTTCATCATGTCTCTCACTCTGAATTATCTATAGCTCTTCTTTTTCTGTTTCGTTCATATTAAGGGAGTCAAACAGTCCAGAAAAGAGACTTACATAGAAGAAGAAGAAGCCTTCTCAGTTATGCGCCCATGTAAATCCAGGAAAGTTATTTAGTGTGAACTTAAATCATGTATGAAAATGGCTTGTCGCCACTACTGCCTGCATTCAAAATGGTTTGGATACAAGACTCGTGATTTTACCTCTCACTGACATCTCTGCTTTAATTTGATCATTTCTTTTACCTTGCTGTTACAGATCTGAAGGCCTAGATTTTGGCGTAAAATAGTCCCTATTACAGAAAAATCAATTTAATGCTTGTATGTTTTATTAGCTTATGTGAATCAACATGTACCTTATTTCTTAGTCCACATTTTGTTGTCCTAGGTATGTTGTGTAGCTTGCACACTAAAACAGATCTGGTATGTGCTGTCACTTCCCCCACACATTCTCTCTCTTCCCCTTGTGTAATGTGTCTTAGTCTACTGCTTGAAGTTTGGAACAGAATAGCTGAGATAAAAGGTCTATTACACTGTATTGGGAATTACTACTGTTTTCTGTATCTTCAGTTCTTCCCTTTGGGCTCTTTTCCTTTTGTGCTGTTTTTCCTTTGTTTTTCTGAAAGGCCTGATGTGCATGTACATTGCCATGTCTTCTCAAGTGTGCTTGGGAACGGGACTTCACCAGCTCCCCTGAGAGTGTGTAAAAGGAGTCCTTCTCTCCAAACAGTGACTTTCAGAAAGTTACAGAAAATTTCTCTAAGGTCACCTTGTTCATCCTTGCCTACGAGAGCTTAATGCTGTAAAATCTATCTCTGAAATATGACAATTCAAGGCTGTCTTTTCTTTTTGCAGATTACCTTTTCTATAATTATTACTTCTCTCATTCCAGACCTCCCCCCCTTTAGCAGCTATTAATGTCTTAATAACACTGGCATTCACAAGGAAAATGCATTTCACCTTCTATCACATTCAGATCAGATCTTTTTTTCTAACTTCAGAGAAGAGATTTTCTTTTCCAGGAGATGCTTGCTATGCAGAGATTGTATTTCACATTGCAATTGAAAGGGATTTAATGATCCATTTATAATAATTAGAACTGTCATGTTTTTGTTCTTAATGTATTTTGTCAATGACTAGCTGCAGCACCACCCAGTTGGCCCCAGCAATACTTATTAGGGCTCTTTGCTCTACCAGGTCTGGAAAGTTTCATAAAAAGAGTAATTTCAAATAATGAAGGTTAAAAAGATGATGTGTAAGTCTTTATATGACACACCTATTCAAATCATTTTTCAAGCTATAGAATAGCTGGAACAGAACCACAAGAATGAAAAGTGTTATGCTGTCTTCCACAGCCCACTGTTTTATTTACTCTATGACCTTATTTTTCAATAACATTTTAGGACTACCACACCTAACACAACTAGAAATTTTAGCCTCTGGCTGCATTTGCCAGCTAAAGAGCATGACTCTGTTATACCAGGGGAGTTTATAATGGCATAATATCTTAATAGACAGGCTAAAAGGTAATTAATCATCTATTAAGAACTGA
>WEIV01011320.1:0-11039 GCA_013390005.1 Calyptomena viridis | reverse complement strand
GAGAGATTACTGTAATTGGTCACTCTGTATAGAAGGAGCTGGTTAGGTAGAGAATTAATGAGTTTAATATTAAGCAATTTCTCTCACCACTTTACCTAAACATCTTACTGTAGTTATTTACCGATACATTTATTCATCTTTTTATTCATTCATTTATGTTCACAGCATCACTAAGCATCAGTCTCTTGATCTTGAAATGTTGTTTTCTTCTACTTGTGGAAATTTTCAACATGTTACATGGGCTTGTGCTTAAGTGCTTTGATGAATGGAATATGAAAATGCTAATGGAAGAATAACTTTACCTTATTAATCACACTCTAAAATTCAAAGGAAAAGTTTAATTAGACAAGGCTGTCAGTGGAAAATACAAATGCCAAGTGGCTTTATCAGCACCTAGGGCAAACCAAACCCAACTGGTTACTTTCTTGATAAAAAACCCCATTATTTCCTGCTTCTGGAATTCATTAAAGTGATCAAATTGATTCAGTGTCAAACTTCTCTAATGGTGCAAGAAAGACGGGGAATTGACACATGCATTGTAAAATGTGCAAGCAACTGGTTATACTGGGGATGAATGTGAGTTGTATGAAAAGAAGAACTAACTTCTTTCAAAAGGGAGGTGGATCTATTTTCAGAACAGATAAGATGATGTGTGTTTCCTGTTGGAGGAGGTTTGTGGATCTGGAGATTGAAGAGATCCTTCCAAGTCCTGTCCTGTTTTGGAGGGAGGTAAGGAGGTGGCATATTTGGTCACAGAGCAGAAATAAAACTTCAACAGTAGCATCTTGAACACAGCTGTGGAGCTGAGGCTTTAGTAGACAAAGACAGAGAAAGCTTTTCGTAGATAAAGGACACATCTGTACCTGGAGATCTGTTTGCTGTGTGGACTCAGAAGAAAGGTGGTTCTCAGGGGGATTATCAGAGTAGATGCAAAAGTTTTCAAGAATTCAGCGCAGATAGAACAAGAACTCCAATACCCAGATATTTTAATGTTGTAGTATGTGCTCAACATGCCTGTTAATTGAGGGCAGCAGTGGATCCTTCAGATATTGTTGAGACACAAAGAATAATTATAATACAAACAACAGGAGGTACCAATAGACTTCAGTAGAAAGGGATGTTTCAGGCACTGTCTTACACTCTTCCAGTCTTAAGCAGATGAGTTCAAATTGAATTTCATGAAAATTTGCTCTGGGCAATGAGCACCCAAAATTTAATTTTTAGTGAATTAAGGTAACTTAATAAATTTTATTTTTTTTTCACACAGTTCATAGATACAATTGCTAGTGTGCTGCTTGGTCTGCATATATGACAGGCAATGTTGTTGGTGTCATTAATGATACTGATGAAATAGCTGCATGCTGGTTGTGAAGGTTGGAAAAACCACTAATAACTAAATACCATGGTATAGAAAAAAAAATTATAAAAACAGAATTCAAGGATTTAGAAACAAGTAGATGGGGATGGGAAAAAATGCAACGAATTTGAAAAGAAGACTGAAACTTTTTATTGTGAATGAGTACAGTAACATTTTGCCCAAAGAAGTTGTTGAGTCTCCACCTGTGGAGATATTCAAATCCCAACCGGACATGTCCTTCAGTGACCTGCTTTCCTTGTCCCCACTCTGAGCTGATCGATTGGACTAGATTATCTTCAGAGGTTCTTTCCACCTTTCAACTTCAACTAATCTGTGTGATTTTGTATGAAATTGTGGTCACATAGAAGCTTTCACTTCTGATATTTGCTCATTTTTGAGTGCTTGATTTTGGAATAGTCTGGGTATTTTAATGTCATGTGTGACTTGTCCGACAGTTTTTCAAAGATAGACAGCTGAGAGGATGCCCCATAAGCTCCATCACCTTTTATCTTCTAGAGCACCTGTTCAAATCTAGAGTGGATCAGCATTGACCAAATTGTCTTTAAATGGGAAGGAAATGAATACACACCTAGATCATGTTTTAATGGAGATGATGTGCCTCATTACATAGGTTTCTGCTCTCATCTATCATTCCTGCCAATTTTTATCTGCCTACAGTGAAAGGCTGGGATGCAGAGCACTATGGGGCTGCTGTCCAGTATGTGTTTTGTTCTTTCTAATATAGAAATAGGAAAGGGTAAGAAATGTATTTCCTGGCGGTAGGTAAATGGAGTCAAAATATAAGGGAAGAGAAGAGAAATAAAGGTTTATACCCTTTGAATTTTTTGCTGTATTTTTCTGGTTAATATTTCAATTACAAATGTACTGCGTGTGGTCAGTTATGCTAGGATTTTTCTTTTGGAATATCTTCATACTTTTATTGATTTTCACTTTAAATAGCATATCCCTTAGTGAAATTTTAATCAGCATCTGAATATTTTTCATCTTCAGAGACATGGAAAATACTAAAAGGAATATTAAGCATGTCCAGGAGAAAAATAAAAAAAGAGAAAGTGCTTAAAATGGCTAAAAAACATGAACAAAAGTCTTGAGAATTTCAAGAGAGACTTTTAGCATTAGTTTTTTTTAAATTGGGGCCAGGGGAAGCAAGTATTGTTCAGGTACATTGAAGAAATATAATTTTTAGTTTGCATAGGTGAGAATGCTGCATGAATAAGGGGCACAAAACTGCCAGAACACGGAATCTGAGTACCAAAGTCACAAAGGAGATAAGGAATAAAAGGCATCATCTGCAGACTGGCTCAGTGTCATGGAAAGAGAGACAATCCTGAATTTGAATGGGGAACCAGATTGCAGAAAGTGTCTCATCTGGATTTCTGCAAACATTCAACTGTCAAAAACCAACTGAGCTGTGAGCTTCCATTTGGATTTATTGTCACTCCCAATGAATAGGGGGAGAGAAAATGGCAGAAGAGGGAGAGAGGATGGTACAGAATGATCTTAAGAGAATATTTGGACAGTCCTGAGGGGTTTGGAGTCAGACAAGAAGGGAGTCTGAAAAGAAATGTCAGTTGACAGTAATTTTCATAGAATCATGGAAGAGAGAAATGCCACGAGAATAAGGATGTGCAGCTTGCTCTGGTGCACAAGTGGACCTGAAGTTGGCTGTCTAGGAAAACAGTGTGACCTGTTCAAAACATGGCAGCATTTTAGGCAGGAATAAAAAAAAGAAAGGGACCCATTTTCTGACTTCAAAGAGCTGGGTGTCCAAAGGGAGATCTAAGGAGAGTTGTGTTCTACTGTGTTGAACATTGATGACCAGACTGATTTAAGGCTGTTAAGGATGATGTGCCCAAGAGCTACGACAGTGTGAAATATGAGCCAAGATTACATTTTTCACCAAGGAAAAGGAGAATAAATCCTGCTGAGACACTAATCAAGGGCTGTGGAAGGGAAGGTGTGGGGCATAGATAGGAAGGGTAAACTCTGAAGCAAAACAAGTGTCTGAAAAGTTCTTGAAAGGGAGAAGAGTAAAAAGAAAAGAAAGTAGAAGGGATGACTGCTTATATTGAAAGAAGTTGGCAATTAGATGTGCAGAAATGGAAAAAAATAGTCTTAATTCTGTCCTTGCACAATAGTCTTCCAAGACACATAGAAAAACAATAGTACTAAAAGCAAAGAAAACGAGAAAGAATAAAGCATGTAGTGAATATCCATTAAAGGTAGAAAAAAAGCTTTGTGGCATTAGAGATTTGTCTAGAGATGGGCTGTTGTCTCCTGACTCTAGTTGTTACAGTTCTTGGACTGAAGTCCAAAACAAAAGCATAAAAGGAAGATCCAGCCAAACTACATCTGGCAGATTATTGCAGATTTCTGGTAAACTGCTGTCAATGTGCCTTGCTTGCATTTTCTTACAGCCTTCACCAGCAGCTAATTCAGCTTCTTCAGTAACGAAGATGTGTCTCTCTCATTTGCACATATTGAAGCTGTTCCATTTTAACATAAATAATTAATTATTCAAAGGAGCAGGAACTAGGAGAAAGTGTCCAGCATCCCAGGTGAATGCCCGAACTACTCTATTATGGAGAAATTCCCATTTTCTCTTGCTCATTAGGTTTTAATTCAGCTATGCAAAGCAGAGCAGTGTCAACAGAAGTAAATTTAATGGCTTGCTCCCAAATAACCACAAAATGCACTGAGGAAGGCACCTCCAGGGAAGGTGAAAATCCTAGTCTCATTTGAAGCAGAGCTTTGAACACTTAGGAAGATGTAGCCACATGAGTATGGAGTTTTCCTGAGCCAAGGTTTTCCATTTACATCTGGGGTGCAAGTTGGTTAAATTATGGATTTACTCATTCAAAGAAAATAAAAATGTCTGCGTGAAAGGGCTGCCCTCTGTCACAGAACTTGTCTTTCATTCTTAAGGATGAATTTCTAAGAAAAACAGAGAGTAAACATAATTCATGGAGACTTTCCAGCCACCTGCAGGGATATCAACAACATTTGTCTGCTGACTCTTTTTCACAAATGAAGACAATGGGTTTAAAAAAAGAAACCAAATAGCAGGTCACAAATTAGTCAGAGCGATACTGCTTCAAATATCAGTGTTTCATGTGTCAGTTGTACCTCCTAGTGCCTTGGTATGCTGCTTAGAGCCCCATGAATGTCTTTGCAAAAGGTAAATCAAAGGGCAGAACAAATCAGGTAATTTTCATGTTTAGGGTAGTCAATGAAGTAAGGTCATGTAAAACTTGTATTAACATGTAGCAGTTGATTAGCATTTGAGGAGAATATCATTGTAATATCATTGTTGCTGTGAAAGCCAACTTTTTGGGACCATGAGTCACTGAGAGATTGGTACAGAGTGAATCTATCACTGCACAACGGCAATGACCACCTTGTCACCTCCAGTCTCTGTTGTGGACTTCCTAACTATAAATGCTGATTAAAGGGACACATCTTTGTATAAGTAAAAAGACTTCAACCACATTATCTGTGCAGTACTGAGAGAAAGGTGGAGGAACATCATCGTAAGAAGTGCAGGGAATAGATTCGATGCCAGGACTGAGAAGTTCTTCTGTACCTGGTCACACTGAGTAATTTTCCATACCAAGATGACATAAAATGAAAAATTGGTGGTTTGGGTTGGAAGGAACCTTTGAAGATGATCTAGTTCCAATACCTCTCCCATGAGCAGGGTCTCCCTTTGCTAGATCAGGTTGCTCTAAGCTCTGTCCAATCTGACCTTGAACACTTCCAGGGATGTGGCACCCACAATTTCTCTGGGCGTCCTGTGACACTCTCTCCCCAACCTCACAGTGAGGAATTTTTTCCTTGTATCTAAACCAAATCCTCTTTCAGTTTAAAACCTTTACCCTTGTTCTGTCATTACAGGACTAGGAAAAAGTCTTGCTGCATCTTTCTTATGATCCTCCTCTATATATTGAAAATATGCAATAATTTCTCCCTTCAGCCTTTGCTTCTCAAGGCTCAACAACCCCAGCTCTCTCAGTCTGCCTTCATACCAGAGGTGCTCCAGCCCTGTGATCATATTTGTGACTATTCTGTGGTCTTGATCCAACAGGTCCATGTCTTTCTTGTGCCATCCTAGGGCTGGACACAGTACTCCAGGTGGGGATATCACAAGAGCAGAGTAGAGGCGCAGAATCACCTCCCTTGACCTGCTGCCCACGCTGCTTTTGATGCAGCCCAGGATAAATCTGGCTTTCTGGGCTGCAAGTGCACATTGCTGGCTTATGTCCCATTTTTCATCCACCAGTACCTCCAAGTCATTCTCTACAGGGCTGCTTTCAATTCTCCGACATTCCCTGCAACATTATAAGCTGGAGACAGAGTGACTGGAAAGCTGCCTGGTGGAAAAGGACCTGGGGGTGCTGGTTGACAGCAGCTGAACATGAGCCAGAGTGTGCCCAGGTGGCCAAGAAGGCCAATGGCATCCTGGGCTGTACCAGCAATAGTATGGCCAGCAGGACTAGAGCAGTGATTGTCCCTCTGTATGTGGCACTGGTGAAGCAGCAGCTTAAGTCCTGTGTCCATTTTTGGGCCCCTCACTCTAAGAAAGAGACTGAGGTGTTGGAGCAAGTCCAAAGAAGGGCAACAGAGCTGATCTGGAGCAGAAGTCATATGAGGAGCAGCTGAGGGAGCTGGTAGTGTTTAGCCTGGAGAAAAGGAGGCTCAAGGGAGACTTACCACTTTTTACAACTCCCTGAAAGGACTCTGTAGAAGAGTAGGGGTTGGCATCTTCTCCCAGGCAACTACTGACAGGAAGATAGGAAATGATCTCAAGTTGTGCTGAGGAAGACATTCATCAAATCCACGTGTCCTGTTTAGAAACATCGATGTTGTGTGGGACTGTGCCAACAGACTTTATTAATAAAGGTTCAAGGTGGTCAAGAAAGATTACATCATTGGTACGTACTACTAGTACTTCGAGGTCTGTCAGGTTCCTGTGCCTTTCTTTCCCCTTCTTTTCCTGGATGAAACTGAGAGATGCTAAATATTTGTTTTCAGGTCAGCTTTGATTTTGCAGGCTTTGAGGAACATGAGGCAAAGAAACCTGCATATTTCTTATCAAAGCCATGAACCAAGTTCATATTGGAATTTGGATCTCTCTTGTCTAATGATCAGGGTAGAAAATATTATTTTCCAGGAGTTTACCTTTATTTTTTAAATGTATTTAAATGTATTTGCTATTGCATATACCTCCTACACTTTTGTTTTCTGTTTCTCATAACAGCCTTACAAAGCTTTCATCAGCCTACCATTGCTGTGTTCATTTAGGGCTGCCCCATGTGGTGTGGATGCTTTTTTCAGACAATGAGAGTGATAAAAAAGTGAGATTTGATGATGAAAGCAGTCAAGCAAAGCTTTAGCAGTAGCTTGTTACTTTTGGGTTATGGTACAGAAGAATTGATAGCACACCCATGTTTAAAGATAAAAGGAGTCCTTTTCTAAAAAAAAAAAAATAAAAGGTAGTCAAATATAATGATCTTATGCATTTGATACCAGCTGTTGACTTTGAATGCATGATACCAAGCAAAACAATCCCCCTAAGCCAACTACATAGGAATGCTGAGGAGTTACAAAAATCAGATAGTTAGATGGTGTCATAGGGGAAAAGTGAAACAGCTTTACAGACTGAAAAAATGGGGATACCTGGGAGTGCTCTATCAATATGGGAAGTTGCTTTGCAAGAGAAAGTTCTTGCACACCACAGTATCAGGATATTGCTAGCGTGACAAGCTTTGCAAATAGTTTTAAACATTGTTCAGAGCTGACTGATGCATGCAGGGAAGGGCTGTCAAATGAATGGTGTGTGTGTCTCTTCAAAGTCAAGCAGCATCCTATACATTGGTGTAGGATAAAGGAATTTTTCCATTCTGCATCATGGTAGAGTTGGTGAAAAGGTACTTAGACAGTCTGAAATCAAAGGCTTTTAGTTTTCTTTTTTTTCTTCATCTACTGTAGCATTTGCTAGCTTAGTCTGTTTATGGTCACACTTTCTATGAATTTTTCATTATAAACAGCTAAAGGTTTAGTAAATAATTAATTGCTCCTATAAGCATCTTACAGACACAAGCACCTGGATAAGAAGCATTTTTAATTATGAAAAACTGTGGTATGGGCAACATATTGGGCTGCTGGGCTTTCTAAAAGCTGATTTCAGAATGCTTATTAAAAGATAAGTTAAAAATAAACCCTTTATGGGTCATCTTCAAGAAATATCTGACCACATTTATTTTTGAAATCAGCATTACAGGAGTTTGGGGCAATTGCTCTGTGTTTATTCTCTGTCTGACCATGACAACAGCTGTGAAGGGTCTGGTTTGGAGCCAATTTCAGATCAAAGCTGGCTGTATGAGGTCTGAGCTGTTGGGGGACTCGGAGTGCTGTGAAACTTTGCATTGTAGCTCTTGGGAGTTGTGCATCCTGTGGAGGTTCTGGGGGTAACACAGTTGAAGTCTTGGTCTGTGATGTCCCCATGACACTTAACTACTCCGAAAATGGGAAACCAAAACAATCCTTTACTCTGTGCTCACTGCAACCAGCTCTACTGAGTCATGTTTCCCTGTGAAACCTGGGAATTGTCCTAAATAAACAAAAAATCTTGTGACAACAAAGCAAGTGCAAAGAATTAGATCACAGGAAGAAAAAAAGAAATCTCTGTTAAAAGAGGAACCCAAACACAACCCAACTACAGGTCTGTCCCAAGAATCCTTCTGCTACGACCAGTCTTTGATTGCCATAGACTTAGACAAATGTTAAGTTCTATCCCTCAGTCGAACTGAGCAGCAGATGCAGTGAACTCAGTCCAAAACATATTTGCTGCCAAATTTTTTTTAAGTGTTTAAAAAGTAAAATATTTTCATGACTTATTCTGTAAAGTGAAGGTTACAATAAAATAATTTCAAAGTCTGCCTGCACTAGTGTGAACCTATCCCATAACAACCATTTGTTTCTATATTAAAATCAAACCATGAAATTTCAGAATTAGAGAATGAATTAGGTTGGGAAAGACTTTTGAGATCATTGAGTCCAACCTATGACTGAACACCACCATGTCAACTAGACCAGAGCACTAAGTGCCACGTGCAGTTCTTTCCTTAAACACCGCCAGGGACAGTGACTCCACCATCTTCCTGGGCAGCCCAGGATCACCCTTTCTGTGAAGAAAATCTTGCTGATGTCCATCCTGAACCTCTCCTGCCACAGCATAAGACTATGTCCTCTTGTCCTGTCATTGGTTGCCTGGGAGAAGAGGTTGATCCCCACCTGGCTACAACCTACTTTTTTGGGAGTTGTAAAGAGCAATATGATCACACTTGAGCCTTCTTTTCTTCTGGATAAACACCTCCAGCTCCTCCATCTGCTCCTCCTAGGACTCACTCTCTATACTCTTCCCCAGCTCTGTTGTCCTTCTCTGGACAGGCTCCAGCACCTCAATGTCTTTCCAGAACGGAGAGGCCCAGAACTGGACACAGGACTTGAGGTGTGGCCTCATCAGTCCCAAGTACAGGGGGAATATCACTGCCCCAAACCTGCTGGCCACACTATTTCTGAAACAGGACTGGATGTCATCGGTCTTCTTGGCCACCTAAACACATGCTGGCTCATTTTCAGCTGGCTGTTGATCACCAAATTTTTATAATTGTTTTAAACCATTTAGAAACAAAATTGTCTTGCCTGGCTCCCTTGCCCAAATATATCAAACTGAAAAGAACAAAGAATACCAAACCAGCCCCAACTACACACCTATCCCAAAAACAATACTAAATTCACCCCCTTACTCACATTCAGAGAAGGATTTGAGCACAGGCACACCCATGGAAAAAGGACAGCAGCTTTTGCCAGATTCATTTAGCTCTCTGTTAGGGTTGTAAGGCACTGAAACAGATTGCCTAGGGAAGTTGTGGATGCTCCATCCCTGGAAGTGTTCAGTGCCAGGTTGGGTGGGGCTTTAGGCAACCTGGTCTAGATGAAGGCATCTCTGCCCATGGCAGGGGGGTTGAAACTAGATGATCTTTAAGGTCTCTTCCAACCTAAACCATTCCCTGATTCTGTGATTCACTCTCCACCCATAGCCCAAAAGATTTCTCTCATATTGAACCTCTAAGCTTCTATGGTTACATGGAAGGGGCTAGGGATTAGCACCTCATTCTGGCTGTAAATTGTGGAAAACCAAGGTATCCCTGCATGTTTTGAGTGCCTGCAGTGGCTTCAGTCTCATTTTCTTGTGGACTGGATATTTCTTTCATAATCAATCTCCTTCATACATTGATAAATGGAGGTTGTTTGAGAATCTAAGGGGAAAAATGTATAATAAAAGAGAAAAGGCTTCTCACATATTTGAAAAATTGCTTCACAGTCCAACAGCCTCCTCTCTCTCCTCCACCCTCCTTCCGTGCCTCTCAGCACATTGCCTGGCTGTGTTATTCCCGGTTCAGCTCCCCACTCCCATGCTGGGGCCAGTCACCTTGGTACAAAGTCAAGCGGCTGCGGAAGTCACGCAAGCGAGTCAGTGCCTGGGCTCTCTGCTCTCAGGGGGCAGATCCTGCACAGGAGCTGGGCTTGAGCTGCTGGGTGGGAGCTTCCCTCAGCATCTCTCCTGCTGGAGCTAAAAACACAAGGCTGGAATGATGGAGATGTCAGAAGTACATTTTCCCAGAGGTCAACTAAATACTGGTAATGATGCAATGCCGCAGTGCACTCCTCCTAATCCAATCAAAGAGCGTAATGGTTTAGGCTCTATCAAATAAAGTTCACGGTAAGCATGTGAAACGTGGCTGCTCCTCAGCTGCTGGCAGCTTTCCTAAGTGATGAGAATCAGATCAGAGGAAGATAAAAGCTTCCCATACCCAAAAAGAAACTTCAACACAGACACACACTTGGAAAAAAAAGACAATACTTGAGTTCAGCTTTCTTTGCCAGGCCTTTTTTTTTTATTTTAAGCATTTGAGATTACTCTCATCTTCCAATTTTAAATCCTGCTTGTCATAGGTCCAGATGATTTCTAAAATTGCTTATTAATTTTGGTGCCTCTGTTTATGGTTGACATCAAGTCTGGAGTGGGGACTCCCAATTTGTTCTCAGCCATGAGCAGACTCAGTACATTTGGAAAACACAAGATGTTTTTAAAACACTTCAAATTGAATTTCAAGAAGTTGGCATGCCAGAAAAAATTGCTTGTTTCTGGAACTCTTTGGTCTTTGCCTTTGAGCATGGCGCTAATAATGCCAGGATTATGGGTTCAATCCATGTATGGGCCATTCACTTGAGAGTTGAACTTGATGATCTTTGTGGGTCCCTTCCAACTTAGAAGATTCTGTGATTCTGTGATCTTTCCTCAGTAAAGTCATCAGTGTCACTTAAGCAGTTCAAAATATTGCATCAGGGAGTATAAATCTCAGTNCTCTCCTCTCTTTGCATGTTCTTGTCCCCAGTGAAACATCTTGCAGTGATGTCATTTATGTCTCCATGGCTGAATTTTCAAGAGAATTAGGTTTGTAATGAGCAGAGTGCTGTGTACCCTTCTCAAGCGATTCCAGGATATGGTCAATTCTTAATTACATGTGAGGGGATTACTCAGGACATGGATTAACTCTGCTGTAGCTGCAAACCACTGAGGCCAGGCCTGACTGAG
>WEIV01011318.1:53848-68391 GCA_013390005.1 Calyptomena viridis | reverse complement strand
AAGTCTCTTCCTTATGGAAAAAACCCCAGCCCAAACTCTCCCTGGAAAAAAACTAGAAGCCTAGAAGGCCCCCCCCTTTCAGCCAGGCCACCGAAAGAAAGAAAAAACCAAAACCAAACTGCACAGCAGCCGAGCAAAATTGACCTTGAGACAGCAGAATTGTTTGGAAAAGATTTCTCTAGCTGGTTTTTTTTTTCTCTCCGCTCTTGGGGCTCTGTTTTAAAAGCACGAGATTCATTTTTTTTTCTCCTGGCATAGAGGAGACGAATATGGGATAATCCTAAAGTCACCCCCAGACAGCGTGTTTACACGGGATATTGTGAACAATTCCTCCTGGAAAGGGCTGGCACAGGGAGGGAGTCCCCAGCCCTGGGGGATTTATCAGCCACGTGGACACGGGCGGTGCTGGGCGAGGGCTGGACTCGGTGGGCTCAGGGATGGTCCAGCCCAAGAGCTGCCACGGTTCCGTGGCCAGGCAGGAAGGTGGGGAGGGCGGCAGGGGGGAGGCAGCCTGGCACAGGGGACAAGGTCCGCGGGCTCCGGAGGCAGCGGGGTTGGCACACCCGGCTGGGGCAGGGCCTGGATCCCTGTCGGGCCCAGGGCTCAGCTCCCGTGGGGTGTCCTGGACGTGGCACAGCGTGGCACTCCTGGCACAGGGCAGGGGGCAGCTGCGAGGGGACAGTCAGGTGTCCCGACAGCAGAGCAGCCACTGCCCAGGGACCCAAACACTTGTCATTGTGGCACAGAAAACTGAGTTTCCAGGATGAGAAAGCTCCATGGAGAACTTGTTGTGGCTTTCCAGTACCTAAAGGGGGTCCAGGAGAGCTGGAGAGGGATTTGGGACAAGGGATGGAGGGGCAGAACAATTGGGAATGGCTTCCCACTGCCAGAGGGCAGGGAGAGCTGGGATATTGGGAAGGAATTCTTCCCTGGAGGGTGGGGAGGCCCTGGCACAGGGTGCCCAGAGAAGCTGTGGCTGCCCCTGGATCCCTGGAAGTGTCCAAGGCCAGGCTGGAGCAACCTGGGAGAGTGGGAGGTGTCTCTGCCCGTGGCAGGGGATGGGACAAGATGGTCTTTTAAGATCTCTTCCCACCCGAACAATTTCATGATGCTATGACTTTTCTCCCATTAATTTATCCCCTCATTTTTGGGCCTGTGCAAATCCCTGGACTTCACAGCAGCTCAGAGCCAGGACTCCCACAGCTCCCCCGTGCTGTTCCCAGGTACCAGCTGTACAGGCTGTGGCCACAAATCCATTTTCCAGGACATTACCGGGTTAATTAAGGCAAACAGCCCCAGGCAGCACATTTAAGGAGGGCAGGTTTCCCTCTATTAAACAGCAGTAGAACTATTCATCCCTGAATTCTACCCAGTGGCTCCAGGGCTGCTCCTCTCCTGGAGTGCAGCACGTGGGCTGAGCCAGCTCAGGACACAGGAGGGAACAGAGGTTCCACCAAAACTGTGGCAGGGCCACATCCCGTCTGGGCTCTCAGCTCCTGCGTGGGTCCATCCCCACGGAGGGAAGGAAAGCAAATCAGGAGACCAAACCCCTCTGGGCTGAGGGTGTTTGTACTCCTGACACCCCCAGAAAAGCTGGGCAGGCTGAGACACAGAGCAAACACGGGTGATGTGTCCCGTGCAGTGACTCCCAAGGCCAACCTGCCGTCCTGCCCACACAAAAATCTCCTCTCCCTGCAAAGCCCAGGCTTGAAAACCTGTGAGTGGAATATTGGCCTACAAAGCTGTGGGGAAAAATATTCACCATGTGCTAGAAAACAGGAGAAGGAGGATAAAAATACCACTGGCAGTAACACCCACACAGAACAAAGACCTGCACTTAAACCTGGGTGAGGAAAACAAGGACAAAGCATTTCACCACACTGACCTGAGATAACCCAGGCTGGTCCCTCTGTTCCTGAAAGAACCAAGACAAAGCTCAAAGCACTTCCCAAACTGGTCGGGGGCGGCACTTCAAAGCTGCACCTGAGCTGGGTGGGAGGTGGGAAAGCAACAAGATCAATGGGGAAATTCCCTCAGTGGGACAAAAAATGTTAAAAAAAAAAAAAGAAAGAAAAACAAGAGCAGCAAAAGAATTGTTCACAATAGCAACATTCTTCCCCAAGGCAACAACAAACAAAAAAATCAAAAGGGTTTACAATTATTATCTGAGAATTTTAAGGAAATAAAGCCCAGTGTCCGGGTCGGGGACGCAGCGGCGCAGCAGCTGCACGTAGGTCAGGTTCTCGTGGGTGTTGGGGTCGAAGAAGCCCTTGGTGTCGTCGCTGGGGTCGGACAGGACCTGGCTCATCTCCTGGTCGAAGTAGCCCCGTTTGTAGGCCACCTCCACGGGCAGGCGGTGGCTGTGCACGGGGTCGATGATGCCGCCGGTGGCGACCTGGGCCTCGAGCAGGCGGATGCCGTGATCCCTCACAATCAGCTCCTTCTGCATGGCCTGGAAGAGGGAGATCTTGTCTCCCGTGTAGGGGTCGGAGTAGCCCGTCACGGCCCGCTCGGCCGACAGCAGCTTCTCGTGCAGTTCACTGCCCACCAGCCCGGCCGCCACGGCCTCGTCCACCGACAGCTTCTGGTTGTTGACTGGGTCAACCATGAAGCCGGTGGCCGCCTGCGCCTCCAGCAGCACCAGCGCCGTGCCCTGCCTCAGGATGCCCTTCCACATGGCCTGGTAGATGCTCATCTTCTCCAGCTTGGCGGGGTCGGCCTTGGAGGGCACCAGCACGCCGGCGATGACGCCCGTGCCGTCCAGGTAGCGCTTGACCGACGCCATCTGCGTCACCTCCTGCACCGTCCGGGAGCCCTGCACCAGCTCGGCCAGCGTGTCCCTGTCGATGATGCCCGAGTCCAGCAGGTCCGAGGCCGTCACCTGCCTGCGCAGGCCCGTGAATTTCACGCTGCGGCTGCGCCGCGCCGCCTCCTCCACCAGCAGGGTGAGCAGCGTGGCCAGCTCGGCCAGCGCCAGGCTCCCGGCCCGCGCCTGCCCCAGCAGCTCCTGCCGCTTGGCCGCGGACACGTACTGGGAGAAGAGCAGCTCCCACAGGGACACCTTCCTGCCCTGGAAGTCCGGGGCTGACACCTCCACAGTGTGGGACTGGAGGGACCGCTCCNCTCGGCAATGGTGACCGTGCCCGCCTTGTACTGGCGCAGGAGGTCCTGGCGCCGGTGGTCGGGGACGTAGCGGGAGAAGAGGAGCTCCCAGACGGTGACGCTCTGGCCCTGGAAGAGCCCCACGCCCAGGGTGGTGCGGGCGGCCTGCAGGGCTTTGCGGGCGGCCTCGGTGAGCTGGAAGAGCACGGAGCCCTTGTCCATGAGCTGCAGCATGAGCAGCCCCGTGTCCGGGTCGGGGACGCAGCGGCGCAGCAGCTGCACGTAGGTCAGGTTCTCGTGGGTGTTGGGGTCGAAGAAGCCCTTGGTGTCGTCGCTGGGGTCGGACAGGACCTGGCTCATCTCCTGGTCGAAGTAGCCCCGTTTGTAGGCCACCTCCACGGGCAGGCGGTGGCTGTGCACGGGGTCGATGATGCCGCCGGTGGCGATCTGGGCCTCGAGCAGGCGGATGCCGTGATCCCTCACAATCAGCTCCTTCTGCATGGCCTGGAAGAGGGACATCTTTTGTCCTGTGTAGGGGTGGGTGTAGCCCGTCACGGCTCTCTCTGCACTGAGAAGTTTTTTTTGTAGTTCACTGCCCACCAGCCCGGCTGCCACGGCCTCGTCCACCGACAGCTTCTGGTTATTGACTGGGTCAACCATGAAGCCGGTGGCCGCCTGCGCCTCCAGCAGCACCAGTGCCGTGCCCTGCCTCAGGATGCCCTTCCACATGGCCTGGTAGATGCTCATCTTCTCCAGCTTTGTGGGGTCGGCCTTGGAGGGCACCAGCACGCCGGCGATGCTTCCCGTTCCTTCAAGGTATCTCTTCACACTGTCCATTTGTGCTATTTCCTGTGCCGACTCTTTTCCTTCATGCAGTTTCTCCATTGTTTCCTCTGTGATTATTTGTGCACTGAGCAATTCCGACGCTGTTATTTGTTGTCGGATTCCCTGGAACCAGACGTCACTTCTGTCCTCCTCTTTTTCTCGAATGATCTTTAGTATTGTCTCGATGATTCCCTGCAGGATGTGTTGGGATTCCACTTTATACTTTTTCAGCAGTTCTTTTCTCTTCTCCTCTGTGATGTACTCAGAGCAGAGAAGTTCCCACAGGGATAACACTTGTCCCTTGTATTTCCCCACAGGCACTTGGACCATCGTACACAACAGGGAGTTCTTAGTTTGCTCATCAACGTAGAAATAGTCGTCCTCCTTTTCCAGGACCTGCAGCAGGTACGAGCCGCTCTCCCTGTCCTTGGCACACCTCTGCAGGAGCTGACTGTAGCTGATCTTCTCACGAGTGTTGGGGTCTATGAACCCTTTGCTGCCGTGATCTGGGTCCGAGAGCAAGAGGAACATGTCCTCGTCCAGATGCCCACGCCGATAGGCCACGTCCAGGGGCATGCGGTGGCCATGCACGGGGTCAATGATGCCACCAGTGGCGAGCTGGGCCTCGAGCAGGCGGATGCCGTGATCCCTGGCTGTTCTCTTCTGCCTCATGGCCTGGAAGAGGGACATTTTGTCTCCTGTTTGAGAATCTGTGTATCCCGTCACAGCTCTCTCTGCTGACAGCAGCTGCTCACGCAGTTCAGTGCCCACCAGCCCGGACGACACAGCGTCGCCCACCGAGAGCCGCTGGTTGTTCAGGGGGTCGATGAGGAAGCCAGTGGCTGCCTGTGCCTCCAGCAGCCCCAGAGCACACTGCTCAGTGAGGAGGCCCTTCTTCAGTGCCTGGTAGATGCTCATCTTGTCTTTGCTCGCTGGGAGCAGAACCCCGGCGATGCTCCCAGTGCCATCTAGGTACCTTTTGATGGTGTCCCTCTTTGTGAGGGTGCCAAGAGTGAGACTCCCATCCTGCAGCTGATCCAGGGTTTTCTTGTCAATTATTTCAGAGTTGAACAATTCTGACACGGACACCTCCCCCCGCAGTCCTTTGACCTTGAGGGCTTCTCCTCTTCGTTCTGTGTCCTCGATGATTTTTAAGATGAGGGATATCAGGTCTTCCAGCGTCAGGGTTTTGCTTTTGTACTGCATCACCAGCTCTTTCCTTTTCTGCTCCGAGATGTAGTGGGAGCAGAGGACTTCCCAGATGGAAACCTTTTGGTCCTTAAACTTTCCAACCTTCACCTGAAGGGGCTTCGAGCGCAAAGCCTGTTTTGTGGACTCATCAATGTAGAAGTACTTCCCTCCCTCCTTTACAACTTGCAGCATGTACAACCCGGTCTCAGAGTCTTGGACACATCTCTCCAGGAGCTGCATGTAGGTCAGGTTCTCGTGGGTGTTGGGGTCAAAGAAGCCCTTGGTGTCGTCGCTGGGGTCAGACAGGATCTGGTTCATCTCCTCGTTGAAGTAGCCCCGTTTGTAGGCCACCTCCACGGGCAGGCGGTGGCTGTGCACGGGGTCGATGATGCCGCCGGTGGCGATCTGGGCCTCGAGCAGGCGGATGCCGTGGCTCTTCACAATCAGCCCTTGGTTCATGGCTTCGAACAGGGACATTGGGGCTTTGGTGTAGGGGTCAGTGTAGCCCGTCACGGCTCTCTCTGCGCAGAGCAGCTTTTCAAAAATCTCCCCTCCGATCAGACCCTCCTTTAACGCTTCCTCCACGGAGAACTTCTGGTTTTTCTCGGGGTCAATGATGTAGCCGGTGGCCGCCTGTGCCTCCAGCAGCACCAGGGCTGTCCCTGGCCTCAGGATGCCCTTCCACATGGCCTGGTAGATGCTCATCTTCTCATTGCTTGGCTGTATAAGGACCCCTGCTATGAAATTGCTGCCCTCCAGGTACCTGCGGACAGACTCCATCTCAGTGACTTCTTTGACAGTTTTCTTCCCCTGGTTGAGCTCGTCGAGGGTCTTTTTGTCTATCAGCTGGGACTGGAAGAGGTCACTGGCAGATACTCTTTTCCTCAGACCCTTGAATCCAAACTTCTTGCCTTGTGCCTCGGTCTCTTGGATGATCGTGGTGACAATTGTTGTGATTTCCTGGAGCACTTCAGTCTTCTCATCCTTGTACTTTTTTACCAGCTCCCTTCTCTTGCTGTCTGAGAAGTATTCGGAGTTGAGGAGGTCCCAGACAGACACTGTCTGTCCTTTGAACCTCCCCACATTGACACAAACAGTCACGGACTTGAGCACCTCCATGGTCTGTTCATCCACACAGAACATCGCGTTTTCCGACAGAGGAAGGAGCCACAGCCCTGACTCGGCCTCGTGAATGCACCGCTCCTTCAGCTGCTGGTAGGTCACGTTCTCCCTGGTGTTCGGATCAAAAAAGACCCTGGTGCTGTCGTTCAGCTGGGAGAGGGTTTGGTTCAGCTCCTCGTCGTAGAAGCCGTACCTGCACGCGGCCTGGAGCGGCAAGTGGAGGTGGTGGATGGGATCCACCACCCCTCCCGTGGCCAGCTGGGCCTCCAGCAAGGGAACAGCCTCTCCCAGGGGGATCAGCTCCTTCCTGAGCGCTTGGCACAGGGAGATGGAGGTTCCTGTGTAGGGGTCTGTGTAGCCCGTCACAGCCCTCTCAGCCAGAAGGAGTTTCTCCGTGAGCTCTTCACCCACAACAGCGGCTCTCACAGCATCCCTCACACTGAGCCTCCGGCTCGTTGTGGGGTCAGTCAGGTACCCCGTGGCTGCTTGGGCCTCGAGCAGTCTCAGAGCAACCCCGGGAAGGAGAAGATTGTTTTTCATGGCATTGTAGAAGCTCATCTTCTGTTTGGATGCCTCTATGAAGACGCCAGCGATGCTGCCTGTGCCCTGCAGGTACCTCTTCACACTCTCCATTGCAGCCACTTCCTCGGGAGTTCTTACACCCTGAGCCAGTTCTTCAAACGTCTTCTGAGAAATGATGCCGGTGTCCAGCAGCCAGACCACGGGGACACTGCCCTGCAGGCCCTCCAGGGAGATCTGGGTCCGGGCTTTCATCTCCATGTCCCCCACCAGCCTGAGCACGAGATCGAGCAGCTGCTGCAGCGACAGCTCCTTGGACCGGAACCTCTCCACGAAGTCGCTCCTCTGCTCCTCGGTGAAATACCCCGAGTGAATGAGCTCCCAGAGGGAGACGCCTTTTTCCTTCACCATGGTTTCCTTGAAAATCTGTTGGATTTGCTCATCAGTGTAGGCAGGAGCAGCTGCCTGGGGCAGAGGCAGCAAGTGGAAGCCGGAGGCGTCGTCCTTCTGGCAGCGCTGGATCAGCTCAGCGTAGGTCACGGTCTCTTTGCTGTCCGGGAGGCAGAAGGCCCTGTGCTCATCACTGGGCTTGGAAAGGGCCTTGCTCGTGTCCTCGTCCAGACACCCTCGCTGCTGGGCCGACTCCAGGGGGATGTAGTGGCCACACGTCGGGTCAATGATGCCTCCTGTGCCCATCTGCACCTCCATGAGCTGCAAGGCCTGTTTGTCCGCGATCAGGCCCTTCTTCATCGCCTGGAACAGGGGGATCTTCTTGCCCGTGAAAGGGTCTTTGTAGCCCGTCACGGCCCCCTCCGCGTGCTGCAGCTTCTCGTGGACGTCTGGCCCAATGACTCCCTCCCTGACAGCCTCATCCACGCGGAGCTTCTGGTTGTTCACGGGGTCGATGATGAAGCCCGTGGCAGCCTGGGCCTCCAGCAGGGGCAGGGCTACGCCTGGCACCATGATGTTCTGCTTCATGGCCTCGTAAATGCTCATCCTCTGGTTGGAAGGCTGGAGCACAATCCCCCCGATGCTGCCCGAGCCAAACAGGTACTTCCTGACAGAGTCCATGTGCAGGACCTGCTCTGGCGTGACAGAGCCCTCCAGCACCTTTTCAAACAGGGCCCTGTCGATGACGCCCGTTTCCATCAGGTGGTAAGCGCTGACACTGCCTCTCATGGCCGGGAACTTGATGGGGGCCCATTTCTTCATTTCCTCCTCCAGCATGAGTCGGATTTGCTCCAGGCTGAGCTTCCTCAGCTGGAAGTGGTTGAAAATCTCCCGGCGCCTCCCCTCGCTGAAGTACTCGGTGTTCAGCAGGTCCCACACAGAGACCTTCTCCCCCCGTAAGCGCCCAAACCTGACGGGCAGCCAGGAGCTCCTGAACACCTGCCTGGTGGCCTCGTCAACAAACTGCCTCTTCCTGCTGTTCAGAGGGAGGAGGCAGAGCCCTGTGGAGGGCTCGGTGATGCACTTCTCCTTCAGCTGCAGGTAGGTCAGGTTCTCATGGGTGTTGGGGTCAAAGAAGCCCTTGGTGTCATCGCTGGGGTCGGACAGGATTAAATTCATCCTCTTGTCGAAGTAGCCACGCTTGTAGGCCACCTCCACGGGGATGCGGTGGCTGTGCACGGGGTCGATGATGCCGCCGGTGGCGATCTGGGCCTCGAGCAGGCGGATGCCGTGATCCCTCACAATCAGCTCCTTCTGCATGGCCTGGAAGAGGGAGATCTTGTCTCCCGTGTAGGGGTCCCTGTAGCCGGTGACTGATTTCTCCGCAGCCAGCAGCTTGTCGTAAACGTCCGGCCCGATGACGTTCGCTCGTAAGGCCTCGTCCACAGAATACCTCTTGTTGGCAGCGGGGTCGATGACAAACCCCGTGGCAGCCTGAGCCTCCAGGAGGATCAGGGATGTTCCCGGCCTCAGGAGTCCTTTCCGCTTTGCCTGGTAGATGCTGATCTTCTCCTGGGAGTCGGGGAGCAGCAGCCCCCCAATGCTCCCCGTGCCCTGCAGGTACTTCCTGACAGTGTCCATGCCAACAACTTCTTTGGCTGATGTTTCGCCCTCCTTGAGTTTCTTAAACAAGTCTTTGTTGATAATTTCCGAGCTCAGGAGCTGGTCGGCCGTCACCCGGTCCCTGAGGCCCTCGAAGGTGACGTTGGCAGTGGCTGCTGTTTCCTCGATGGTGGCTCTGACGGCCTCACCCAGCCCTTGCAAGGAGAGTGTCCCTGCCAGGAACTGCTGGGTGAGAGCAGCTCTCTGCTCACCCTGGATGTAATCAGAGAAGAGGAGTTTCCAGAGAGACACCGACTTGCCTTTGAACTTCCCTACAGCAACGGGCACCTGTGTGTTCTCCAGAGCCAGTTGGGTCCCGTGGTCAAAGAAGAGGTTGGCTCCCTGGGGTCCTTGGCTGCCGTCCCCCCCGAGCGGCAGCAGCAGGAGGCCTGTGCTGGGACTGGTGACGCAGCGCTGGAGCAGTTCCACGTAGCTCAGCTTCTCCTTAGAGCTGGGGTCAAAGAACCCCTTCACGTGGGCAGGAGGGCTGGAGAGGAGCTGTCTGGTGGCCTCGTCCAGGTACCCCCACTCACAGGCTGTCTCTGTGGGGACACGGAGGTGCCTGCCTGGAGCAATCACCCCCCCCGTGGCCATCTGAGCCTCCAGAAGGCAGAGGCCGTGCTCCCTGGGGACAAATCCCTTCCTCATGGCTTGGAACAGGGAGAGCATCTCCCCGGTGGAGGGGTCCCTGTACCCAGTGAGGGTTTTCTCAGCCGATGACAGTTTCTCGTGAAGCTCTGGGCCAACGAGCCCGACCCTGACGGCCTCATCCACTGAGTAGGTTTTGTTCTTCAGGGGGTCTGTCAGGCTGCCAGTGGAGGCCTGGACTTGCAGGAGCATCAGAGCAGCACCGGGCATGAGGAGATGCTCCCTCAGAGCCTGGTAAAGGCTCTTCTGCTCCCCAGAAGGCAGGACAACCCCGGCCACGCTCCTTGTCCCACGCAGGAACTGCTGGACGACGTCGTTCTCTGCCAACTCCTGGGCAGAGACTCTGCCCTCCTCGAGGCCTCGGAACACATCAGGGCTGATGATGCCAGAGTCCAGCAGGTCCCTGCTGCTCACCCTCCCTCCCAGCCCTGGGAACGTGATTTGCAAGGGCAAGAGGAGGAAGCCTGAGGCCGGATCCACAACGCACCTCTTCCTAAGCTCCGAATAGGTGACCTTCTCCATGGTGCTGGGGTCGAGGAACCCTTTACTCTCCTCGTGGCTGGGGTCAGAGAGAAGCTGGCTCATTTCTTCATCCAAATATCCCCTCTCACAGGCCACGTCTGCCGGGAGCCGGGCCCCGGTGGCCGGGTCGATGACGCCTCCCGTCGCCATCTGGGCCTGGAGCAGCCGGACGCCCTGGTCCCTCCCCAGCAGCTCCTTCTGCATCGCCTGGTACAGGGGGATCTTCTCCTCTGTGTAGGGGTCCAGGAAGCCAGTGGCAGCTCTCTCTGCTGAGAGCAGCCTCTCCTTCAGCTCCAGCCCCACCAGCCCCAGCCTCACGGCTTCTGCCACCGGGACCCACCGGTGCGTCACCGGGTCCGCGATGGAGCCCGTGGCTGCCTGGGCCTCGAGGAGGCAGAGAGCCGGATCCAGGCCCAGGAGATGCTCTCTGGTGGCCTCATAAAGGCTCATTATCTTCTTTGAAGCCTCTACATAGACACCAGCGATGCTGCCAGCTGCCTCCGGGGGCTCCCGGGGAGCATCCGGCCCCACCACTTCCCTGGCAGCTGCTTTTGGCTGTTTGCACGGCGCCGCATCCTGGCACAAGCGATTTGTCCCTGGCGTGTCTTCCCCGGGGGAGCTGGGGACAGCATGGCCATTCACTGCTGGCTTGCTCTCCATCCTCCCACTGCAGGTTTGCCACAGCTCTCAGGATTCTGGAGAGAGGGGGGAGAATGAGAAGGCTGAGTGAGAAAACTTCCCTGTGGTTTGCATGTTAAACACAATGAAATCAGAAACACAAACAGCCCCAGGCAGGAGGAAGTGACAGCCAAAGGCTGAGCACATCCAAACCTGAGGTGCCATCCTGAGGGATGCACAAGCTCAGGGAGTCAGTGGATGGGAAGCTCCACGTGTCCCAGAAACCCCCCATGTGCTGGGCTGATCCCACAGCATGGACAGCACAGGGAAGGGGGGGAAATTCTGCCCCTCTGCCCCACTCAGGTGAGGCCCCACCTGTGGTGCTGCCTCCAGTCCTGGGGAACAACAGCAGAAGGACCTGGAGATGCTGGAGCAAGCCCAGAGGAGGCCACAGAGATGCTCTGAGAGCTGGAGCCCCTCTGCTCTGGAGCCAGGCTGGGAGAGCTGGGGATGTTCACCTGGAGAGGAGAAGGATCCAGGGAGACCTTGAAGTCCCTTCCAGTGTTTAAAGGGGCTCCAGGAGAGCTGGAGAGGGACTTTGGAAATGGTCCTGGAGGGACATGGTTTCCCACGGACACAGGGCAGGGTCAGGTGGGATATTGGGAAGGAATCCTTCCCTGGGAGGGTGGGGAGGCCCTGGCACAGGTTGCCCAGAGCAGCTGTGGCTGCCCCATCCCTGGAAGAGTTCAAGGCCAGGTTGGACCCGGGATAATGGAAGGCAGCAGGGTGAGACTGGATGGGCTTTAAGGTCCCAAACTATTCCATGATTCTGTGATTTCAGGAGTCTCAATGTGCAGGTCCATGTGCCCCCACCGTGGCTGCTGCAGGAACCTCTCTCCTTTCTCTGTTCCCCCCTTCCCCACTCTCCAAGCACTGCAAGGAGGGCAGAGGCTCCACCTCAGTGGGCACCAGGCAAAGAGCCTCGGGGGCTGCCTCAGGGTAAGATAACACGTAATCCAAACGTGTCCTCCCGTTTGCAAAGCTCCAGGACACTCTGGGATCCTCCACAGTGCAGTGACAGGACTGGAGGGAGCACAGGGCCGTGGTGCTGGGCTGTGCACACCGGGAGGTTTGAGGGCACAGATGTATCAAGCTCTGGGAGCCTTGGTCAGCCACCCCTCCAGGCTGTGACTGGGGCACAGGGTGCCAGAGGAGCCTCCCTGCTCACAGCCTCCCACAGCACAGTGTCCCTGCCAGGTCCTGGGCAGGAGCACATCCTGCAGCAAGAGGCTGCAGGGTGGGAGCAGGTTTGAGGAGTGAGGGGGCAGCACCGATGGCTAATTTCCTCGTGAGTGTCACCCCTAAGGCAGAGCCCCAGTGCCAGGCTGGACCAGCCCTGAGGGGGCAGGTGAGGCCACGGGCAGAGCACAAAGTGCTGCAGGAGGTCGAGACCTGCTTGCCCAAGGCCCTGCGGCCGAGCCGGTGGGGTCACAGCGCTGCACACCGGCAGCTCTGGACGTGGCTACGAGGGCACAGCCGGGGCAGGGCTGCCCCGAGGCATTCACCACACAGAGCCTCGGGCAGAGAGGGTGACACGCTGACCCTCCCGCAGAGGTCACAGTGAGTGAGGACAACGTGGACCAGCTGTGCCTCACTGCCCGCAGCCACAGACCCACGTCTTCCCCGGCTCCACCAGTGTAAACTGGGATGAAGAGCAGCCAGATGATGCCGGCGGGTGCCGTGCCCGGCCCCAGACCAGCCTCTCAAACGGGGCTTCCTGTGCCCGGCTCCATCCCGGGGTGTCCCTGCAGCCCGTCCCACGGCCCCCGGCCGTGCCAGCACCTTTTCCGCGCTCGGGCTCCTCTGTGCCAGCCGCGCTCTGGGCTGGCTGCCCGGCCAGGGGAAAGGTCCCGACAGGAGCCGGCTCCCTCCGCCCGGTGATGTCAGTGCGCTCGGATCTGCCCAGGCAATGCTGTTTGTGTTTGCAGGATCAGGATCGCGCCCGGCTCCGGCGCCGAGAGGTGGGGACGGCGGGCAGGAGGCCCCGAGGCTGCTCCTGCCTCCGGGAAGGACCGGGAGCGGGGAGGACTCGGGGGTCTCTGCCTGGTGAGGGGCGGTGTCTCGCAGGGAGGGCGAGGAGCCAACCTGCTGGCCTGGAGCAGGGGGGCCGCTCTGTCCTCCCCCCGGGCTGGGAGCGGGCGGGTTCCCCCACTTCGCAGGGCCACCTCCTCTGTCCCTCCTCTGGGTGCACACGCCCACACGCGCCAGCGATGGGCAGCCCTGTGCCACATACACCCAGAACACACGTGGGGCTGGCAGCACCTCGCCACTGGCTCTGGCCCGGTCGTGGGGCCGGGAAAGCTGTTCCCAGCCCGGCAGCCCTTTCCTGGCAGAGAGATGCCGGGTTGGGTGGCACAGGCTGTGCTTTGCTTGGGAAGAGCTGGGCTGAGCCCAGATGTGCCGTGGGCACAGGGGTGGGCAGCGCTGGTGTGGCTTCAGTGTGTGGAGAGCCCCAGGCAGGTCCCCACATGTCCCACAGCTGGGACGTCCACGAACACGAGCACTGGTGTGGCTGCGGTATCTGGAGAGCCCCAGGCAGGTCCCCACATGTCCCAAAGCCAAGTCAGACATTGGGGCCAGCACCGGTGTGGCTCCGGTATCTGGAGAGCCCCACGCAGGTCCCCACATGCCCCAGGGCCGAGCTGGCCACTGGCACCGGAGCGCAGATGGAATTTGGTCAGTGCTACCCATAACTGTGGCAGCTTGAGCCCAATTCCCACCGGGGCTGGGGATCCGGGAATAAAGGTGCTGTTCCCCACCCAGCTGGGGCAGGGAGGAGGCGGTGGGTGCACGGCGGGGAAAGGACTCTGCTCCCTTTCGTCAGAAGGCGTCCGCCCCATGGAAACTTTGAGCAACCAGCTCTGCCTACGACGGCAGGGAGATTCCTGGCAGAGGTGTTGGCACCTGCCGCCCTCCCCGGGGCCACGGTCTCTCCCCGATGCGGGCAACTCTCCCTGGCAGCCGCTGCTCCGCGGCTTTCGCTCCCGGCTGCGGCAGGGAATGCCCTGGCACGGGTGGGAGCTGCACCCACCGCATCCACAGCCACCCGCCCCCTCCCCAGGACCCGCGGCACAACCCGCAGCTCTGCACCCGCAGGGAGCCCCCGGGGGCGGCGCTGGCTGGGGAGGGAGACGCTGCCGGGGGCCCTGGGGAGGGACTGGAGAAGGGACAGGTTTTACTGGCAGAGTGGGGGACACGGTGTCAGGGAGAGGGTGGCGGAGGAGGTTTCTGAAGGGCAGGGACAGCAGAGCTCTGGGAGGGGCTGGGGTGGGAGCCTGGCGGGGCGGGGGGAGTCTGTGGAATGGTCTCTGGTGGGACAGGCTGAGGCGGAGGTGTTTCAGGGGAGGGAGAGCAGTAGGGAAGTTTCAGGGGCAGTGACGGAGAGTGACGGGGACAGGGACAGCAGCTGGGGCATTTTGGGGGCACTGATCTGAGCAGGCTGAGGGGCAGCTCAGCATCCCTTCCCGGGCAGCGCTGCCGGCCCGGCTGCCCCGGCACAGGGGCTGAAGTGTCCGAGTCCCCCGATGGCCGGCGACAGACGGGCCCAGTGCCCGGAGGGGGCTGCCGTGGGATGGGGTCACATCCTGCCCACGGGGACAACCCCACCGCACCGTGTACCCACCTCACCGTGTACCCACCTCACCGGGTACTGTGGGACGGTGCTGCCATTCCCCCGTCCCGCTCCCTCTGTGCCATCGGAGCATCCCGGGCTTTTCCCGGGAGCCGTCACCTCCTGTCCGGCTCCCGGGATGTGCCGGGCTCAGGGACCGCCACCCTCCCCCTGTGCTGCAGGAGGGCTGGCAGTGTCCTCGGTGCCACAGCACCGTGCGGCCACTGCCCTGCGCCCGAGGACCCGCCCCGGCCACCGGCCGCAGCCCAGCCCG